>NKZI01001888.1:0-107382 GCA_002370645.1 Metschnikowia sp. 00-154.1 | reverse complement strand
GAGAAGTGAGTTCTTCCGTAGGCTCAAGTGATGGGGTGGACTGGACCCAAGTCATAGTTAATAAAAGCAAGTCTGAAAACTAACAGAAGGAGAGTTGTCAGAGTTTTTTTTTTAGTATTAGTATAGACACAGATAAAAATAAAAGTGACTGAGATGATTAGTGAAGTTCCACAACTATAATATGTCAATGGAGACAAATAAAATATCCGTTCTAGTTTAAGAGTGTCCCCAATGATATAACCGTTCCAGATTTAGAGTGTATAGTAACACTCATCAAGGTATACTACACTAATCTATGGTTTGACCCAGGATAAACTATATGATAGCCTATAGTGGACTGTGATTTTGACTATAGTATAACTAGTTCTAGAATCAGTAGCCATATAACGGGGATTACTCTTTAATCTAGCATCTAACGTTACTGACCCACCAAGCATTATAAATCTACATAGCATCTTTATCGATCTCATAGCTTTTATGCCAAATGTATTAGTTCACATCCTTATTTTATTATTCCTGAAAGATTACCTAAAGGAACAGTTCAGTGCAAATTGATGTCATAATTTGGTACCCCTCCTCCCTTTTGTCTTCTATTAGCTTTGTATTTGTCTTCTATATCTCTTTTATTTGTCTTGTATTAGTGTTATTTCAAATCTAGATGATACATTGATCTCTATGAGTGTTATCTGTGATATATTACTAGCTGGAATTACCAAGGGTGGGATCAATTTATAGCAGTACATCACCTAGAAGTACGTCACCTAGAAGTGTACTGGCTATAGTATTGAAAGTGGTTATGAATATAAGTGTCATGAGTTGGAGTCATGAGTAAGATAATTTTTCTTAAAGTGGGTAGTACATCTACTAAGGGTTACAATACTGTACATAGTTGCGCTAGGCTGCTCTTTCGTAACATTATGCACCTTCAAGTACACCGTCAAGTACATACAGTGTTTTTCAAAACTGTTCAAACCAGCGTGGCAAACTGTTTCGAACCAAGAAGACACAATGGTTCAAACCAGCGCGACAAAACGATTCAAACCAGCAAAATTAAACAAACCAATACACATAACCCCTAATAAGTTGTTGTATACAGGATACCAAGGAAAACAGTTCAGTTCAGTTCTGTTCCGTTCGCTTTGACCCTTTATTGGTACTGCAAGACTTCCAAATGTAGTACATACGAGGCAATCGTCCAGATTTAAGATTTAAGATTTCAGAATATTAAATTCTAATGAAAGTTAGTGTGAAACGTTATGCCATTTGGTTTGAAAGACTGTGCGAAGGGATACGAAACTTTTTGAATTATTGGTTTGTTCAATTTTGCTAGTGTGGTTCGAAACATTTTGTCGCTCTGGTTTGAATAGTTTTGGAAAAAAAAAACACTGTATAGTAATTGTGTATGGTTAATAGCCCGTATAAGGAAGAAGGAGAGGAAAGGTGGAGCATTTTTTTATGGTGCGGTTAGTTGAGGAAAAAGATAACGGCATTGGTGCAGGGCAAAAAAAAAGAAGCGCACAGTGAAGGTTCGCTCAGGGCCGCGCACTTGCCAGGCCTTCGCAGTTGGTGACCTCTCTCCACTCCGCATTCTGCTTAAACTTGGGCCGTTTAGCGAGCTCCTTTTGGCCGATTTAGCCGAGTCTCCATTATCAACCCTCGTATTTTCCTTCATTTAGTACTCTGCATCATTTCTATTCTCCATTATTCATTTCTTTTCTCTATTCTTCCATGTTCTAGTAATTCTCATTATTCAACATTATGTAACATTATTTAACAATTGTTCTTATAAAATTCTTCTCATTCATATTTATATTCACCCTTTTTCCTATCATCATTAATTTTTCCCCATGTCTTATTTTCCTATCTCTTGTATCTTGATCTGGAGCATATCTGGGGCTTCGGCGTGCGATAGGCGTGGTGCGGAGATCTCCACCGCTGCGACTCGGTAAAGTCTCGACAAGCACCAAGACTTTTGGAGCTGTCAAAGGTGTCAAAATAGAGTTTGGTCAACAACTCTAAAATCCCAGTGAAAAGCCTGGGAGAAATCAAAGCTAGATATTCAACATAGATATAAACAAATTTGCACCCCTGTTTGGGCCCCTACCCCCTTACTTGACTGCTATCTTCTGTTGCCTTATCTCACGCTGGACTTCGGTGCTTCCCGACATTCTTTATCTCATTTACCGTCCACACCCGTATGCACGCACCGCCTGCATGCTGCACCGATAAAGCTTTATCGGCCTGACCTACATCATGTACATATATACCAGTGCTTTCTTTGCTGATTTTAAGATCCATTAGTTTTACATATATATATATACAGGTGTGATCCACTGACGTCATCCACTTCTTGTCTAGTTGCTCTACTGGTCATCGGGTCGTTTTCAAGGTTTTTGCTCTTTTCATTTGAGATCCACATTCTGCCCTTCAAGTTTCAGATTCCACTTCTTCTAAACGGTAGATCCGAAACAAAAATATTCTTAGTTCATCCAAACTGTCCAATTTTTTTCCTAATACTTCACACTTTCGATGATTTCCAAACCTCAGCTTTCGACCTTCGGCAGAAGAGTCATCCATAAATGGACCACACGCGAAGGTTTCTTCGGCGACTACGACTATGGTTACCTTTTCGTGCCAGAATTGCCATTTTCCAATAAAGCTCCAAAAACACAGCCTTTCTTCGGCCTCAATTCTGATATGCCCTTATTCTTGGGCTTCCTCTTGGGGCTTCAGCATGCCTTGGCCATGTTGGCCGGTGTGGTGACTCCTCCACTTATCATCTCGTCCACGGCCAATTTGCCCACGCAGATCTCGGAATACTTGGTTTCTGCTTCCTTGATTACGTCGGGCATTTTATCGTGTATCCAGATTACTCGGTTCCACATCTACGGTACACCATATTATATTGGTACTGGGTTGCTTTCGGTGGTAGGCACTTCTTTCTCCACCATTACTATTGTTACCAGTGCCATTCCAATGATGTACTCCAATGGTATCTGTAAGACTATTGATGGTGTGAAACAACCGTGTCCTGAAGCGTACGGCCATATCTTGGCTACGGGTACTGTATGTGCGTTGCTCAATATTCTTTTATCGTTTTCACCTTCCAAGGTGCTCCAGAAAGTGTTTCCGGCCATTGTGACTGGCCCAGTGGTGCTTTTAATTGGTACAAATTTGATCCAAACCGGCTTTGAAGATTGGATTGGTGGCTCGGACTGTGTCAACTCCACGTGCGGAAAGAAAGAGTTACCATGGGGCTCAGCCCGCTTTGTGGGCTTGGGTTTTTTGGTGTACTTCTCCATCATTGTGTGTGAGAGATTCGGCGCCCCCATCATGAAGTCCTGTGCCGTTATTGTGGGTTTGCTCGTCGGGTGTATTGTTGCTGCTGCATGTGGCTACTTCTCCCATGCCAACATTGACCTTGCACCTGTGGCCACATTCCCTTGGGTACATACGTTCCCTTTGAAGGTTTATGGCCCCATAGTGTTGCCATTTTTGGCCGTCTACATTACTTTGATCATGGAAGCTACGGGTGATATTACGGCCACGTGCGATGTGTCTAGACTTGAGGTGGAGGGAGAGCAGTTCGAGTCGAGAATCCAAGGAGGTATTCTCTGTGATGGTATTAATGGAGTCTTATCAGGATTGATGACCGTTACACCCATGTCGACGTTTGCCCAGAACAATGGAGTGATCTCCGTCACCAAGTGTGCCAACAGAAGAGTGGGATACTGGTGTGCGTTTTTCTTGGTGGTGATGGGGATTTTCGGTAAGTTTGCTGGGGCCATCGTATCGATTCCAAAGCCTGTTTTAGGAGGGATGACGTCGTTCTTGTTTACATCCGTGGCTGTTTCCGGAATCAAGATTATCTCCACCACCGAGTTCACCAGAAGAGACCGTTTCTTGTTGACGGCGTCTCTCTTGCCTGGATTGGGAGCCACTTTGGTCCCATCGTGGTTTGAAAACGTCTTCACTTACTCTGGCCCCAACAAGTCGTTGCAGGGCTTCTTTGATGCCATCGTATTGGTGATGAGCACTGGTTTTGCCGTGACTGGTTTCATTGGCTTGATCTTGAACTTGGTCTTGCCTCAGGTCCACGACGATGTGGAGGAGATCAACGAGGTTGTTTTGGAGACCGTGGGCTCTGCAGACGAGCACGCTTTGCGGGTATATGCTACCAAGGAAAGAGACGCATTCCTTCACCAGGTGTCAAAGGGCTCGTCCTCGTCCAACCTCTAGCTTGGCTAGACCCTGTATTTATTTCTAGCATAATGCTACACCATGAACTAGATGCCCATAAAATGAGGCTAGAGATCATCAATTGACAGACCAATACTTAGTTGGTATCAAATACTAAGAGGTACCAGGTAGACTAGACCATTCAGGTCTTTATATGTAGAGATACGCCCAGACTATAAATAGTGAGTAATGTCAAGGTGTGGAGATGTTCAGTACAGAATAGGTTTCCATGGAATGTGGAGTAGGTAGAGTATTAATGTTCATAGTCATAATACATGTAATATAAAAATAGGGTTTGGATGCCGAAAGTCCATGGATACTCAGGAGCACCAGAAGTCTATTTTAGAATAATGCTCAATATGTATTCAATCACACTCTTGGTTAACAACAGGCAGTAGTGTAATGTAAGGTATTAGTATAATGTAAGGTATTAGTATAATGTAAGGTATTAGTATAGTAGAGTAGTAGTAGGAGGCACCCCCATTATAAAAGGAAAAGCTTGCGTATTTATGAGAGTACCAATATATATATATCAAATTCCAGTCTACTGCATATTTCCTAAGATTAATACCCTATCTTTATGTTGTACTTCCCAGCATACTCCACACTATACTATACTATAAACTGTAGACTGTACTGTAAACTGTAGACTGTACTGTAAACTGTAGACTGTACTGTAAACTGTAAACCATACTATAGATTGTAGACCATACTATAGACTCCACTATGAACTGTGTACTCTGTAGTATACTGTTAGATTCTTGCTGTTACGTCAGGTACTCTTTTTATTATGTTTATTCGCCGATGATTCCTCCTTCTGAGGAATCTGAGTTATTCAAATATTTGACAACGGCATCGCCTAGTCAACCGGTTGTTGATAGGTTTCAAAGGGGAAAAATTCTTTACATTCTCTCCTGGAACCTCGTACAATGATGGCAGAGGAACGGCACATTAGAATGACCATTGTTAGGATTAGACAGTGTAGGCTCAAAGTACCTCAATAGGTAGAGAACTAATTATGGTGGATCTAAAATATACTCTGTAACGACTATTCGGTAGAATGGAGTGTTCTATGGTCTATCCGGTATATATATGCTGTACCACTCTTTTTATACACTATAATCTCTGTCATGAATATATAACTATACGCATTGTTATATTCTTTGATACATTTATGCCTTGCTAATACTATGCTCGTTGATGGTTCCTCAAAGAGAGGAACCGAAGTGGCCTATATAACTTTGAGAGAAACGTGGGATTCAAAAAACTCTCCAGCAGAACAATGGTAGGGATTGTTCTAAATTTTTCAAAAGGGCCATCATAGTATTTCGTACAACGATCTCCGTGACATGGCATTTGCAATGGCCATTTCTACGATCGGATAGAGTAGGCTTCATGATACCTTTATAGGCAGGGTCCTGTTTATCGTGGATCCAACATTTATTGTTAATTCATGTTGTAGGAGTTACCTTAACAAATTGATTCGATTTACAAGAAAAAAAAATGATTAAAAAGATTTGCAGCCTTTTGGACTAAAACCGGTAACTATGGTAGTAACAATAGTTCTTACTAGGTTGACAATAACTTAGTGTTCACGGGAGAGAAGTGTATATACAGGTGCTGCATATGAAATGTAACATCATGAATATATTTGAATTATATAGGATTATGAGTTATCTACATCATGAGAGCTCTAAATAGAGAGCATATAATCTATCACGATCTCTGTATCACTAAAGCCAAGTGTGATGCACTGCTTGACTATTTACTATGCACTACTCTACTCTAGCCTCTAGCCTCTAGACTCTGTAGACTCTGTAGACTCGCTAAACTACGTATCAGATTCTCTAGACTTCTTTCTAATTTTTCTCAATAGCATGAACTCTATGGTCATAATTCCAGTTGTTGAGGTTTCTTCACTGCGAACTAGACCTGATCTTGGATCCTACCACTCCGAAATATACTGCACCTTAAAATCTACCTTTTTCTAAACTCACTTTAAATCCACTCGTCTACTGTTTAAAGCAACTATAATGTGAATGGACCATTTAAATGCATATGAGAGGTATTGTATATAACACCATGGGAGCATAGTAGCTACGAAAACTGCACTCATAGTTTTTTTTTTCTCCTTAAATGTGCCAGAAGGTAATATTATTATTGGTGGGTCATGAATATAGACCTATAAGAAATAATATATAGGTTGTAGCTTGATTAGATACCCCACAGGACAGAGTAGACAGTAGACTAAAGAGACTGATTCTGTTAGATCCACTATAAGTAAGACACTACATATAGAGGCATTAAGAAGCCTACAATGTCCGATTCTAATAATATCCATTGCAAAAGCCGTATCACAGCCGTCGGCCATCGATGTACGAAGTGCTATGATAGCCTTCTCCAATATTCTAGAATAATCATCACCATTGTTCTGGTGAAGAGTTTTTCGATACCATGTTTCTCTTCTTAGTTATATAAGCCGCTCTGGTTCCTCTCTCTGACGAACCATCAACGAATACAAGCTTAGGTCAACAAACGTTATTAAAGAACGTAACAAATTCAGTGTAGTAGTATTTAGAGGGTATACCGTACATAGACGGCTCTACTCCACATACCTACTCTCTAGTGAATTAGCTCTAGAATCACCAGGCATATACCAAACAGCTACTATCGAATAAACGACAAGTGATATAATGAGCCATTTGCAGTTTCAATGTGTAATGCGATACTTAGGCATGCATGGCTTAATCTTTCAGACAAGCGTATGACTACTGGCGGCTGTCTACTGCCTCGTAGTAAAAAGATCGGAGTAATCATGCAGTTTTGGGATTCTTCGGCATTACCTAGGAATTGACTGTTTTTTCCTTGCTGGACTCGAGCCATAAATCGCGAGGCCAAAAGCCAGACCGCACTCTAGAGAGTACCTTATTTAGAGTAAACATAACTATGGATAATAATTTCGAGAAGACTAAAAGTTAGATCGGTTAGTCTTGTACCAAATTTACCTACCTTACCTACCAGTCAAAATCCCATCATCGATTATCAGATATTATATATTTCTGTGGTGAGATTGCACCATCCAACCACCGAGGCTCATGTGCACTCCACTGTGGGGACCATTCACCAGTCTGGTACATATACCAGTAAAATCGGTCAAGCCAATACCTTTCATAATTCATAGTCCATGATAAATTCTACCATCACATATATACTGAAGTCCACTTTAGTTCACTGTAATCCTCTACTCTATACTCTAGTGTACTCCACTGCTATACTCTACGCTACTGTACTGTACTGTACTGTATCTTCTCAAAACTGAGTCTGTTATCAAGTAGACTTTCTATAGATACATTCTTGGTATACATTTTTGGTATACATTCTTTAATATCTTATTTCTTGATACAGAATTCGATACAGAATTTGATATACACCTAAATTCAATTTTGATAATACACTGATATAAATATCTCGACATATTTTCTATGGAGTAAAGGTAATGTAGAGATTGCCCAATGGCACTGCACGCATACCAAGTGTACGCGCGGCAGCGCATCCTCGGATATTTCTGCCTATTTCGCAATGTACAGTTGCACGCTGGAGGAGAGGTATATATAGGTAGGCCTGCCCGTACCCAAATCTTCCCAAACCCACATTTGGCATGTCTAAATCCGACACTATCTTGAAACGCCATCCGGCACCCATCTCGCTTACGCTTCTCTTGAAGCTCAACCACGCATTGAAGAAAACGGTGTTTTCCCGGCACTTCTACCAGGAGGTCAACGATAAGGTGCTATCCAAGGCATCCACGCTTGACGCCAATCTCTACTTCATATGTTATTTCACACTATTATTGAGTTCTATTTTGAATAACAAGCACCAAATCAAGGCTTTTCTTGCAAAACACTTGCTGCACCTCTCCAGGGTCACCAAAATCATGTGTTCCAAAGCAATCGGCCGGCCCGAGGCTGGAATGAACACCAAAAGAGATGGACCAAGTGCTAAAGAAAAAAGGGATGTTGAAGAGAAGAAAGATGCAGAAAAGATTGACTTAGAGGAGAAAGTTCGGGAGGAAACCATGAAGTTGCCTCCACCGTCCAAGACTGCGGTCCATTTAAAAGCCATTTCCTCGTACATCTCCGATATACGAATCTTCAATAGACTCGTGGACTCCATCCGTTACATGCCGTGGATCATTGATGAGTTCAGTGCTCTAATGAACCCAGGGCTGGCAGTGCCACGGCTAGACCGACTCATCAACTTTGGTCAGTCGATCAATTGCTTGATTTTGGAGCTTTTGGAGAATGCTGGATGGTTGACTGAACACAATTGGGTGGCTACAAACGATAACAACTACTGGTGCATTGAGACTTATATCTGGTGCTCTCGCGTATGGGGTGCATACATTCTTATAGAGATCATTGAGTTGTTTAGAAGAGTGCCCCGTTCGAAATGGAACAAGGACTGGAGAATTAGTCTCTTCACACAAGTGGTGCAATTACCTTTGGTGGTGCACTGGTCGCTTTATGAAGGGTGCTTGACTCCATTCTGGGTGGGACTCTGTGGTTCTGGTGCTTCGTGGTTTGGCTTCAGAAACACTTGGCGCTCTTTGGACTTGTAATATAGCACATTATTATTATTTGCAGAAATAGGACGAATAGTATAGTATCTTTGGATTGGTCATAAGAATCACTGATTCTGATAGAAACCGTAGAGAAAATGGAGAGTGGCCAGACAAAACACTAATTGACTATTGCAGCCAAAACATAGCTTCTTTAAGTCTTCTCTTAGTCTGATTGACATAACTTAATTGACATTCACATCACCTGACTAACCCTTGATGGCTTTTGTCTCGTTTCGTTCTAGCTGGCGAGACCGGTCAAAGTATAAGTTGGGATGGGTGATGTGGAGATTTTCTGCCTTGGCAGACTTTTCCATTTGTTGTTTGTGGGTGGTTTCAAACACTCTCGTACAGGCCAAGGTGAAGTTGTTCTTCTGCACATCCTCAACTATGCCGTTGATTTCATGTTGGTCTCTGATTCCCATTTCGTTCAAGTTACTGATGAGCAGCTCCAATGGTAGGTCTCGGTAGGGACACCCATGGTACTCGCCCTTTTGGGGTCGTCTTTTGGAGAGAATTGTATTGCAATCGTGCGGCTTGTAGTTGATCCGGCCTCCCTCCAACCCGTAGTTGTGTCTGATATTGTACCTATACTCCTTGTTGAAGGTATCCATGTTGATCTTGCCGTTTTTGGTGAACTCGTGACTCCAGAACTTTAAGGCCTCGTCTACATTGAGCCCTATACCCTTCAAGAAAAGTCCAAACTGCGTTCTGGCCTCGTACTTTAAATGGGAATTGGCCTTCAAGCTCTTTTGCAAATGTGATGCACAGAGTGGGTAATGCTTGGTGATCTGGGGAGTTGAGATGGACACAGCATTGATATCCGAGGCATTGGCATCTCCAAAGTTGTCGTATTGAATACTGGCAAAATTGCGGGACAAGTTGTTGAGAAGAGGCAACAACCGGTCGTCTTCTTCCAATCTTGGAAGCGCCTGAAATGTCTTCATGAGACTCTTGGCCAACAGCTCTGAAAACACCACCGAAAGAAGGCTGATTTGAAACGACGATGGAATGTAGGCATAACCCTTGGACACGAGGATTTGTCTTTGAGACACCAAAAGCGGCACCTTCTCAAAAGGCAAGCGTATGAATGTCTCTTTGGCCCGAATGTGGTGTTTCAACTGCTCATTGGTCAAATTGAAAGTAGAATCGCCCAGGCTTTCAAGCATCAAGATGTTTTTGATGGAAGCGCCCGAGGCCGCATACAAATCTTCAAGTCTCTCAAGCTTCTCGTCGTTGGAGATGTATTCCCATGAAAGCTTAGACGAGTACAACGACACAAAGTCGTGCTGCTCCTTGGGCTGGAGCATGTTGAATCTAATTTTGAAGAGGGTGTTTTCATTCTTGATGAACTTCTTGCGCAACTCGTCTGTGCGGCAGAACACGAGCCTCAACGTATAGTGGGAGTAGTAGTCTTTGCGGCGCTCAGCTATGATCTGAGGCTCCTTGATGGCATTTCCAGAAGGAGCCAACGGCATAAACTTAAGGAGGAGCGGTTTAACCACGGTCTCGATTTCCTTGAGTGTTTTGGAACGCGCCAAACACGACTCGATCTCTATCAAGATCTTCAACCGGTCAATGGCCCAGCTTTCAAACTCCTCAAGCGTGATTTCCTCAAGCGGAGGTGTATCGTAAAAGGATAAGCGGGAGGGGTAGTAGGAGGGGGATGATTCGGAATAGGCGGCCACCTCCTCGAAGTTTCTGCGTCCGGCGGTTCTTCTCTTGGTCTGCCTAAACATGATGAGCCAGTAAGTGAAGGGTAAAAAGTGAAGGGTAAAAAGTTCAAGTCAAAAGTTCAAGTCAAAATTCCAGTCAAAATTCCAGTCAAAAGTCAAGTCCAGGTTTAAGTCCAGGTCAAAGGAAAGAAACCGTTTGGCGTAGAGGGTATTAGGGACAAAGGGAGGATCAGAGGAAGGTGTAAATGGTAGAAAGAGTACGCGTACGCGTATTGTTTAGGAGCCAATGCAGGACCACGCCAAACGCACCCCAACAAGTCCCCAATTACTAGACATTATGATCGTAATTCACGTGACATGTTTTCAAAATTTAGTTTATGAGTTTAATAGGTTGAAGCAGTTTATTAGAGTAAAGTAATGTATGGGTTTTTGTTATATGGAGGAGTGACTGACTTGATATGCTTGGTCAGTATATAGTGTGGTTATACTGAGACTGAGAGTGAGTGAGTAAGTGAGTAAGTGAGTGAGACTGAGACTAAAAGAGATAAAAACCTAGATACCCATTTTTATTGTAGAATAAGAGAGGTAAATATCCACATCATAGCATTTTCCAAAAAAATGGGGAATGATAGTAGGAGAGGTCAATGAGTTGGTCAGTGAAGAATATGTGGTTAATAGTGCGCATGGGGAGCTAAAAAAAATGGAGAATAGAACATATGATTATTTGGAGATGTGAAGGATCAAAAACGCATATAGAAACATGAGCTCTATGAGATATGTACATAGAAATGTACTATGTATGTTGGAAGCGGAAGTATGTGCAACTGATATATGTTCGTGAGCATGGAGAGCATAGCATGAACAGACACATACCCAGACAATGACAATGATAGAGACAACAAGACAATAACAAATAAGACACAGACATAATATTAATTACGAGAGGATCAGAAAATAATGGTATTTGGTCTTATTAGGTACTTTTTGTACAGTACATATCACTTGTTGCGTAGTAGTAGTTGTTGAGTAGTAGTTGTATCATTCTTGTGATGGCCAAGGAATTTCATGGACTCGAGTGTAATACAGGTAGTACTATGATAATATAGAATGCATATTAATAAAAGTAATAAGTAGCATAGCGATAGTATAAGATTCTGTAGTTCAGAGTATAGAGTTTAATAATAGTATTAGTTCAAAGTTGCACTAGAGTTTATGTTAGATTCTTGTTACGTCAGCTACTCTGTTTACTATGTTCATTCGGCGATGGTTCTTAAAAGAAGGGATATGAGCTGCTTATATAACTTTTCGAGAGACTGGGTGTCTGCGGAAGAACTCAATAGATTATTGTTCTAACTCTCAGCAAGCCATACTGGTATCTCGTACAATGATGGCTGGTATATGGCTGGTAGATGGATGAGTAGAAGGCCTTTGGCCGTTGTTAGGATTAGACGGCGAGGCTCTATAATACCTCAATAGTTAGAGCACTAGCTATGGTGGATCTCATAGTTTAGTAGATTGTAATATTAGTAAGTAGTAGTAGAAGTAGTAGTAGAAGTAGCAGTATCAGTGGATTAAGTAGTGTAGTATATAAATTAAAAGTAGTGTCGATTTCATTTCATGGATTTAGTTATAATCATATGGTCGAATGTGAGCCTGTAGTATCTCTATAGTGACTTGTCTAGTCTATCAGTATACTGATATGATTGGCAAATACAAACTCGTGATATTCCAGAAAAATTAGTGCTTAGAAAAGCACCATAGTGTAGTAGTATAGAAAGTAGTGTAGTGGTGTATCATAGTGTGATGTACCTAAAGATAACTTAAAGAATAAAATTAACCATAGTAGAGATTTTTCATGGCTATGACGGGCTGGACTGGTCTTATGGCTGGAACCTAGTCAGTCAGACAGTACACTAGCAATGGATGAACTAGTCTCTGAAGTTTATAATCTCTGAAGTTTATAGTCTCTGAAGTTTATAGTCTCTGAAGGTTGTGTGAAATGGAGAAATATCTTAATAGGAATAGGATTTAGTAAACTATGTGGGTTATACTAAGAACAATAGCTCAAAATCCAAAAAAATATCATCCTTATAATAATGTAAATAATATGAAAAATACTAGTTGTAAACTAACCGTATATAAAGAAATTATAATACGACAAACAGTAACTCTTTTAAATAAGAGAATCAAAAATATTCCACCGAAGGCAGGCATAATGATCATGATCATGATCATGATCAAAAATATGATGCGTTATTTAAAGAAATAGGTGTAAACCCTATTAAATGATGAGATGATGTAGATTCATTTATAGTTAATAATTCAAAAACAAAAAAAAAAGAATTACATGAAAAACCTAGGTTTATATTATAGTCAATATATGGCAGTACATTATAATGGTCCAACTAAATTGACTTCACCTATAACATAACGGTTCAACTGAATTGACTTCATCTATAACAAATTATAGGGTTCATAATAAAACATCAATATACTTTCGTCATTGAATATTGACCCTAGATATCACTTCAGAGAACCCAGTGTTAACTACCTATTGACCTTCAATGGTGGATGTATACATTGATGGGAATCTTAGCACTACTCAAGCTATAGTTAATCTAGTGAGTTCTAATCAAGTAGTATACACTTTATTCTTGTGGAATTTAGTAAATCAGTACGATATCCATGTCATCAATATATAGATAATTATGCCCTATAAGTCTATGAAGCTTATGTTAATTGGTGGTAGACATGGAGACTGATAGAGGGCTCATGAACCAAGACTACTTCACTGTTCACTGTTCACTGTTCACTGTTCACTGTTCACTGTACACTGTTCCTTTTCACTCTCACTCTCACCCTCACTGCTCACCCTCACTGCTCACTCTGGTCTAACCTAACATGTACGCACACAATACTCAACATTGAGTATTAAGTATCACAACACATCATGAATACACACACAATAAGATGTTTCCACATGGTACATCAATTAACCAACATTCACTAACATTGACTAACATTGACTAACATCAAAGTTCCTATAATAAATTTCTTACAATTATCATCATATCCAAAAAAAAAAAATCAGACCAAGAAAATTCATGTGTTAAAAAAAAAAAAAAATATTGGGGCATGACAATGGATACCCAAGTTAGGCTTTAAACATTGGGTAGTAGGCAGTAGGTAAACACGTCCGGGGCAGAAAGCGCGTCGCAATTGCTCACCACGCAGCTTCCCACGCAGCCCAACCCACTCGCACCCGAAAAAACTTCGGCCTGCCTCCCACCGCCTGTGAATACACCAACCAGTCATTCAAGCGGCCGGCCTCTACACATATCACTTCCCCACAATACATCATGTCTGAGGTAGCAATTGACGCCGCGTTGTTCCACAAGAGATTGTCGATCTTGCAGAAGTCGTTGCCCGCAGACAACGGCGCCAAGTGTCTTCTCCTCCTCGTGGGGGCCAGGGACGATGACTCCTCCTACCAGAAAACAACCGTATTACAGCTCTGGCTTCTTGGCTATGAGTTTGCCCATAGTGCCATCTACATCTCCCACAAAAAGTGTGTTATTATCACCAGTGAAGGTAAGGCCAAGCACTTGAAACATTTGCCTTCGGCCTCTGGTTCCGCCAATAATCTTGAGATCTGGACCAGAACAAAGGACCAGCAACACAACAAGCTGTTGTTCACCAAATTGGTGACGGAATTGAAGCAAACGGGCCCCGGTGAAAACCAGATTGGACATATCGCCAAGGATACATGTAAAGGCAAGTTTATTGACGAATGGACTGAGGTCTCCAAAGCAGAGAACTTACTGTTCGTTGATTGTGCCGTTCTTGTCTCCAAGGCCGTAGAACTCAAGGATGCTGAGGAGTTCCGTTGCAGTGCCTTGGCTTCTAATGCCTCGGTGGTGATGATGGACTTGTTCTCCAACGATATGATGGAGCTCGTGGACAATGAGACAAAAACAACCAACATCGATGTTTCTGACAAACTTGACAAGAAAATCGACTCCAACAAGTGGTTCACCAAAACGGCTTTGGGCAAGAAGCTCTTACAGTCGTCCAAGGAGTTCGACCCTGAGCTTGCGGACTGGTGCTACGCTCCTATAGTGCAAAGCGGTGGCGAATATGACTTGAAGCCAAGTGCCATGTCTACCGAAAAACGTTTTGTTGGCGATGGTGCCATCATCGCATCTATGGGAATGCGTTATAAGAACTACTGCTCCAACATTGCCAGAACATTTATGATCGACCCCACCCCAGAAATGGAGGCCAACTACGATATCTTGTTGGAGTTACAGAGCCACATTGCCAAGAACTTATTGAAAGATGGTGCTATTGCAAAGGAAGTCTACGAAGGTGCCATTGAGTTCATTAAATCCAAAAATGCCGACTTGGTCAGCCATTTTACCAAGAATGCGGGCTGGTTGACCGGTATTGAATTCCGTGACACCACTCTTATGTTGAGCTCAAAGAATGAAAGACCGTTGATCAACGGCCAAATCGTTTCCTTGACCATTGGGTTCAACAACTTGACCAACTCGGGCTCTTCGAACTCCAAGTTAAAGAACTATGCGCTCTTGCTTACTGACACTTTCAAGGTCAGCGAGGGCGAAGCTATTCTCTTGAGTAAGTACCAAAAGGCAAGAAAAGAGGTCACATTCTACTTCAAAGATGACGATTCGCTGAAGAAAGCCAAGCTGCAAAATGGTGACAAAAAGATCAAGTCCGAAAGCAGCTCGGAGAAGGAGAGACAGCCTGCAGTCCAGCCAGGCCCCAAAACATTGAAGTCGAAGTTGAGAAATGAAGGTGCTGCAGCTGACGATGTCAATGCCGAAAAGGTCCGTCAAGAGGCTCAAAGAAAGCTACACGAAAAGAGACAACAAGAGGGTATTGCCCGTTTTTCCAGAGCTGATGCTACCGATGCATCTGACTTGGGTCCTGTGTTCAAGAGATACGAATCTTATGTGAGAGAGTCTCAGATCCCCAGCAGTGTGAAGGACTTGAAGATCCACATTGATTACAAGAACCACACCATCATATTGCCCATTTTCGGCAGACCTGTTCCTTTCCACATCAATGCTTTCAAGAACGGTTCACAGAATGAGGAAGGTGACTACACGTTCTTACGGTTGAACTTCAACTCTCCTGGTGCTGCTGGAGGTGCCAATAGCAAGAGAACTGAATTGCCATATGAAGATTCACCCGAGAACCTGTTTGTTAGGTCGATCACGTTCAAGTCGCGTGACCGTCAAAGAATGGTTGATGTTTATAAGGCCATTCAAGACTTGAAAAAAGAAAGTGTCAAGAGAGAGGCTGAGAGAAAACAATTGGCGGATGTTGTTTCTCAAGGCAACTTGGTTGAATTGAAGGGTTCTCGGATGAAGAAGCTCGAGCAGGTGTTCGTCAGACCAACTCCAGACACAAAGAAAATCGGAGGTGTTTTGCAGATCCACGAGAACGGTATAAGATACCAGTCTTCATTCAGAGCAGACCAAAGAATCGACATTCTTTTCTCCAACATCAAGCACTTGTTCTTTCAACCTTGTAAGGATGAGTTGATTGTGCTTATCCACTGTCATTTGAAGAGCCCCATCATGATCGGTAAGAGAAAGACAAATGACGTTCAGTTCTACCGTGAAGCCAGCGACATGGCATTCGATGAGACTGGAGGCCGCAAGAGAAAATACAGATACGGAGACGAGGATGAGTTGCAACAGGAGCAGGAGGAAAGAAGAAGAAAAGCCATGTTGGACAAGGAGTTCAAGACGTTTGCAGAGTTGATTAGCGATGCATCCCACGGAGCCATCGACTTGGATATTCCATTCAGAGAATTGGGATTCCAGGGAGTGCCATTTAGATCGGCTGTATTCTGTATGCCCACCAGAGACTGTTTGATCTCGCTCATCGACCCACCATACTTGGTGGTGACGTTGGAGGAAATCGAGGTGGCGCACTTAGAGCGTGTGCAGTTTGGCTTAAAGAATTTCGATATGGTGTTTGTTTTCAAGGACTTCCTGAAGACCCCGGTTCACATCAACACCATCCCCATGGAGCTTTTGGAGGACGTCAAGAACTGGTTGACCAATGTGGATATCCCATTCAGTGAAGGACAAATGAATTTGAACTGGGGTACGCTTATGAAGACCATCAACTCGGACCCATATGCATTCTTCTCGGACGGAGGATGGCGTTGCTTGACCGGAGATGGAGACAGTGACATGGACGAATCAGAGGAAGAGGAGTCAGAGTTCGAGGTCAGTGATGAGGACCCATCGGACGAAGATGTTGCCAGTGAGGAAGAAAGTGAGGACGCATACTCATCTGATGGATCCGGATCCGAGGGCAGTGGAAGCGGAGACGAAGAGAGCGAGGGCGAAGACTGGGATGAGTTGGAGCGCAAGGCCGCCAGAGAAGACAACAACCGGGTGCAACGTGATTGATCGCAGCAATACACACATTAGTGTAATAAAGAAACAGACAGATCCATCAGCACAATTTACTCAATTGTATGATCACTCAGAAAAATAGTACGATTCTATAAGACTTGATTGTATATTATCTAACATATATCTAGTATTAAGTAATGATCTAGTAGTAAGTAGTGATCTAGTAGTAAGTAGTGAGAGTGCCATACTGGGTACATTGTACTACCACCAATCACCAACCTCATAATGGTAAGGATCACGTGCTAGTCACATTCCACTATTGACACATAAATGCACCATTCTCAAGCCAAAATAATCAGCCACAAACCACCAAACCCATTATTTAGTATCTTGGTGTTTGGGGTACCACATTGGAGAGGAATGATCTATGCAGGACACAGAGGCAGACGAAAGCTGTTCGCCTGGAGCTGCTCACGCAGAAGGCACGGGTGCACCGCCAGGCTCGCTCACCTCTACATTTTTCCCCTACAAAGAGGATTTCTCTCCCCACGCCCTCAACAAACGCCACGTTTCCTGCCGCGTCTTAACTAGTTGGCTTGTCTCTTCGAATACAAAAACACTCAAAGCTCTCCTCAGTGCACACCGGTACCCCACCACCGCAGAACCTCCATCAGCATCCAAGCACAGCGGTCCTTTTCTTTTCTTTTTGACCACACACACACTCCTCCCCTTCAAGCACAGCAGCAAATGAGTGATAATACCGATGACTACTCGTACGACTACGAGTACCTCTACAAGATCGTGTTGATTGGCGACTCAGGTGTGGGCAAGTCCAACTTGCTATCCCGGTTCACCAGAGACGAGTTTAACTTGGAGTCCCGGTCCACGATTGGCGTGGAGTTTGCCACGAGAACGTTGGAAATCGATGGCAAGAGAGTCAAGGCCCAAATCTGGGACACGGCGGGCCAAGAGCGGTACCGTGCCATCACGTCAGCCTACTACCGAGGTGCGGTGGGAGCGTTGATTGTGTACGACATCTCCAAGACGGAATCGTACGAGTCGGTGTCGCGGTGGTTGAAGGAGTTGAAAGACCATGCCGATGCAAATATAGTGATTGAGTTGGTTGGTAACAAGTCGGATTTGGATCACTTGAGGGCAGTCCCCACGGACGAGGCCAAGAGCTTTGCGACGGAAAACAACTTGTTGTTCACCGAGGCCTCTGCGTTGTCGTCAGACAATGTGGACTTGTCTTTCCACCAGTTGTTGAAGAACATTTACGAGATGATCAGCAAGCATCAGTTAGACACAAACGAGAATGCCTCGGCCAAGCCCAGAGGTGGGCCCACGATCTCGTTGACCCCAGCCCCTCAGGACAAGAAACGGAAGAACAACTCTTCGTGCTGCTAACTCTAATTATATACTAATACTGACTTCTCAGAAAGAACACTCAGCCTCAGAACGCATAGTCCCAGACCCATGTCACCAGCCATAACCTGAGAACACATAACCCAGAACCCAAGTTTAGTCAGAACATGGAACATAACACACGAACATAACATCAGAAATCATTCCTTGTAACTACACTTTCTCTCGAACTATATTTGGATTAAAGCTTATATTTGCATGATTCTTCACACCTTTTGTCTATTCAAATTCACTCCTCACTCCTCTTCCTCTTCTCCTTTTTTTTCCTTTTTTTTCCTTCTCCTTCTTCTTTTTCACCAGATCACCTCCTTGGACCCTTGAGAGCTGGCTTGGTTACCCCCGCCAGACTGGCTGCGGAGATCTTAAGTGGCTTGGCCGTACCCTTACCTCGCGTCATCTGAGTTAGTCTCTTCTTGACATCTGCAGTAGGCCCACTGACCACCGTGACATTGACCACCTGCTCTCCTCTAAGAATCACGAGCCCAAGAAATCGTTTTTCGTCCTGCACCTTGGCCCCACCCAACGCCTTGCTCTTAAGAAGCTCCTGGTACGCCTTCTTAGTGATTCTGGACTCCTCAGTATCGGCCAAAACAAGATTCAAGTGCTTGTCGAAGGCCAAGAGCTGGCCAGTGAATGATCTGCCATCTAGAATGGAGACCCTGAGCCGGTGGTGGACCAAGTCCGCGAGCCGGGTCTTTTTGTTGATTGAAGCCATTGGCGTGGAGCTGAGTCTCACATCTCGCTTTACATATTGCGTCGTGCGAGCCTCATAAATATAAATGAATAAAGAACTAAAAGCGAAAAATATACAATTGTTAGATTCGTCTTATTACGTCAGGCATTCTGTTTACTGAATTCATTTGCCGATGAGTCCTAGAGGAAGGAGAGGGAGGAATTTGGAGGAATTTGGAGTGATCGGGAAAAAGGATTGGATAGTGTAGGCAGAAAATACCTCAACATGTAGAGCACTACCGAAGGTGGGTCTAACAAAAATATGATTAATATATTTCATTGAACTATACTTTAATGTTGAATGTTCAAAGATCAATGTTCAAAGGTCAATGTTAAAAGATCAATGTTCAAAGATCAATAATCAAAGATCAATGTACTACCACTATTATACCCCTCTACCACTCTCTCACTATTATACCACTCCAACACTACTATAACCACCACAGGACTAGGTACCAAGTGCTAAGCAATCTCCTGCATTCACCAACCATTCTAACTAGCACACTAGACATTACTAGACATGATTTCATTGTTTCTCATTAGTATCTCATAATTGATATCTGATTACTTAACGTCTGATGAATTCATGTCATGGAGTATGGTACATGGATTGAGCTGTTGTATGAGTGTAGTAGTGGGTGCTGGCCAGTACACATCAAGCAGGTACATAGGAACACTTAATGTTTTCGTGGTATGAATGTGTCTCGAGAACTGCTGGATCAGCTGGAAAATGAGTACAGTTAACTGGCTATGAATAAAGTCAACTGGACATGAATAACGTCAATTGGCTACCGCAAAGCTTGATGATAGAG
Organism: Metschnikowia sp. 00-154.1; assembly: GCA_002370645.1. Lineage (NCBI taxonomy): Eukaryota > Fungi > Ascomycota > Pichiomycetes > Serinales > Metschnikowiaceae > Metschnikowia > Metschnikowia sp. 00-154.1. The sequence continues at coordinate 87,482 of NKZI01001888.1, read as the reverse complement.
TATTTCTAGATGAAATCTAGTACCACAAGTTCCCACCAGATTGTTCAGCCTAGAAAAATCCGGACCTCTTCTATATCTTTCAATTGAAAGCTGCTGCTCCAAATTCTCGGCATATTCCCAGTCTCTTCTCGTTCTACTCTTTAGTCTTAGTCTAATCTCCACTCTCAGCTTAGGGGAAGAAAAATGGATGCGAAAATAAACTGCGCTACTAAGGATTGGATAAAAAGGGGTGTAAGTAAATATAATGCTATGAGCACGTTTTGATTGAAACTTAAGAGTTTAAGAATAATGGCCTTTATTTAAAGCTATCCGCACTATACTAGATTATATTAGGCTATACTAGATTATATTAGGCTATACTAGATTTTATTATATACTAAACTACACTAGACTACATTAGACCCGTACACCATAACATAGGTATAGAAATTCTAGAATAGTAGTATTCCAGTCGTGGTTTAAATCCCTAACAATACCTCAAGTGAAAGAAATCATTAAAAATCAATCACTTGGTGTCCTCCAGTTTGGCTGGTAAATGTAGCTAGATAGTATGGCACTGTAAGCAGAGATTACAGTAAGTACAGATTACAGTACAGAATTATTGCAGGAGAGTATATTTTAGTCAGAATAAAAAGAAGTTCATACAGTGGCAGACTTTATGTAGATTAGTGAAAGAGTGAAAGGAGGTTATGGTGGTAGGTTGTAGTGAGAGGTTGTGGTGGTTAGGAGGTTGTTACGAGTGTCGTATGGGGAATAGAGTTTAATAATGCGGGAAGTGCAGGACCACCAGCAGTACACTCAGTCGTGGTGTCATTGAGCACACGTAGAACAATACAAAAACGAGCAGATGATTTTTTTGTATCCGAATTTGTATGTTAAAAATTTTTACTCCCATTCTGAGTAGCCACAAATTCGACTTATTTGAGTGTACGCTGAACTCGATATTCAGATCCATAGAATGCATGAAGACTAGAAGTACTACAGTACCTATTGAGCCCAAGCATCTAATCTATAATGGAGAATGGTTATAAATTAACTACTGGAGTGAATTAGAGATTAGAAATTATTAGAGACAAATAGCTACCTGAAGTTTAATACTGATCTGAAGTAAGTACTGGAGAGTTCGATATAGTCATTCGGTGACAGAAGTCAAGGAGATTAATTCTCAGAAGCACAAGTAGAAAATGTACAACAGCCCAAGAATTAATCCTAGAGATATATTGTTATAGAGCCAGAAGTATAGGTATAGAGGAATAAGTAGGGCATAGAGTCAGAAGTATAGAGAAATACTAGGGCATTGAGCTATAGAGTAGTTGAACTAGAGCTAGAAGTAGAGCTAAAGCTATGGAGTAGTCAAATTGAAACCAGTAACCGTTATCATAATGGACCAGTGTAGTTATTTAGCCATCATCAAACAATTGAGTTGAAAATAATATGTACGAGTAAATGGTGGACTGAAATGTAGTCTAGATACCAGACATTATACACAGGCCATCTAAAAGCCAGAAGAACTGGAATAGAAGTACACTGAAGAAGGGTATGTCTAGACAGAAAACAGAGGGAAAGAGATAAAAAGGGAAAGAGAGGCGGAATGATAAAGAGATAAAAAGAAGAAAAACACGGTTGAGGAGGAGATCGGTAGGGTGGCAGAATTAGGTAGTGGGCCGATGCTCCATACAGTCGCAGTGCAGCAGCAACTGAGGCCCACGCGCGTGCTCGTTGTACGGCACTTTTCTCTCCACAACTTACTCCAGCAATTGCCAACCATGTCTGCCGAAACCGAACTGAGTGTCACGCCAAAGGTCGACTCGACCATTCCTGAGTCCGAGACCATTGAGACAAAGCCTGAGACCACTGAGTCCAAGGTTACTTCTGAGAGTGCTGATGGTGCTTCTGCAGAGGCTCCAGAGGCCAAAACAGAGGACCAAAGTGCGGCTGCTTCGTCTGCTTCGAATGCTTCTGGGGAAGATGGAAACGATAAGAAACGCCCCAATGACGAGGCTGCTCCCGAGGCCGACAAGTCCAAGAGAAAGGCCAGAAGACGCCAATACGATGACCTTCCAAAGGAGGACCCGGATTCCGACGACGACGACAAGGAAAACGCAGAGGAGCCCGAAAACGACGATGAAGACGATGAGGAGGACAACTTATTGGAAATCGACGAGTCCAACATCATCACTGGGGGCAGAAGAACCAGAGGCAGAGTGGTGGACTACAAGAAGGCTGCAGAGGAGACCGGGTTGGCCGAGGAAGACGAGGAAGAAGACGGCGAGTTCGAAGCCAAGGACGACGAATAGATATTCAAAAGTTGTGATTGTTAGATACACTCAAAATTATGTTTTTTAAGTCCAAGCAGACCAGTTGTAGACGTATTCATATGGTATGGTGTGGTATTAGTGCACTGAGCACTACAGCGAGACTGTTTTAATAATATATTAAACCGTCTCATAAAGGAGACAATGCCGAAAGTATTAGTCTGTGACTATACGCAGAAACAACAAGGCACGAGGCCAGATTTTTTTTTTTTTGTTTTGAAATTAAAGCTTAGAATGCTTGTTTTGGAATTAAAGCTTAGGTTGCTCACGTGAAATATTTTGCATGAGCTCGAATCTAATCAAGGCGTGGTTGCTGCACTGGGAAAGGATGTTTTAGCACGTGGTTAAACAGTTGTTGTTGTTGTTGCTGTTGTTGTTGTTGCTGTTGTAGTATGGATTGACGTATCCATAGTAGCCCTGGCCGGGGAGCGGGGCAGGTTTGGCCGGCTCCTGTGACCAGATAGATGGCTGTGGAGGCTGTGCATATGGATTGGTCTGCACAGTGTAGTGGTAGTTGCCCATTACCGGCATAGGGGCCCTGTCATTGTATCTGATGGGCGACGCAATGCTTGGAGACGAATACCCATACACGGACGAGTCTGTAGTATAGGCGGGCGAGGAGGGGACGGAGTTGTAATACCTTTGATGAGGAGCAGCAGCGGGAGGGTAAGCACTGGGCAAAGTGGCTTGAAGCGGCACGTAAGTGTACTTCTGGAGCCAGGTTTTCCAGCACTCTTCCAAGGTGCTGATCTCGGGGAGAAGCTTGATAACATTCAATTTCCAGTTGACCGCGACCAACCAGAGTGATTCCTCTGTGTTGATCAGAGCCACCTTGATGCCACTTGCGCTGGACCACGATTTGTTGGTGAAGGTATTGTCGTCGTTGAACTTATTGGCCAACACGAGCGCAATAACCAAGATCTTGTACATGTCCTGATCAGACAAGGTCTTGCGCAGGGCATTCATGAAACGCTGGTTTGTATATTCCAAAGCCACGAGAATGGTGGATCTGGGCAAGCGGGTGGCATTCAAAATGGCCATGACCGAGCTCTCGAAGTCCTTAGAGGGGCTTCTGTTTTGACTGAGCATGCCGAAAATACACCAGCACATAAATGCAGACATGGTTGCCGGTTCATACTCCAAGACAGCACTGATTCCACCAGTCACAGGCGCTTGTTGAGGAGCCGGAGCCATTGGAGGCGCATATAAGTGGGGCTGGTAGTAAGCCGGCGGGGGAGGAGGCATCATGGTAGCAGGCCCAAACATCTGGGATCCATAAGCCGGGTTCGGCACAAACCCATACAGGGAGGCGACACGGTGGCCGGATGTGCCGAGGCTATAATAGGCCAGGTACATGGCAAAAACGGAGGGCAGGCGGGAAAACAAAGGTTAGAGCCTAAGGACCAGGGATAATAGAGGGTAGAACCAGGGGACCAGGAAAAAACCAAAGGGTAGACAGACACGAGGACTTAGTCAAAAGCTCGCGTTGAACTACCAAGGAGGGGGTGGGGGAGTCCACAAGGAACAGAAACGCTTCCTGGTGGGACAAAGGGTTGGGGGCTCAAACAGCGGCGCCAATTCCTGAACAAAAGGAAAAAGCCCGGTAAGTGTCGAGTCGGACAAAACCCAAGGGAGGAAGGGCAATAGTATGGAATGGGGATTTCAAAGTATTGTACCTACACTCTCCAAGAAAGGTTTATAAGGAAGTGAATTGAAAGCTTTGGGGAAAACAAGGGAGAGAGCGGTGAGAAAAGTTTTTCAATGGTTCCACCGCCCCCAAACGCCTGCATATAACCACCATATTTCACCCTTTGTTCTGCGTACAGTTATTGCTCGCGTCACTCATGTTCTGCGGATGACTGAATGGGGCCTAACAAAATGATCTACCCACCGCCTTTTTTGATCTATTTCTGATGTGTAGGCCTCTATGGTTATGAGCACCGCCCCTCCCATCTGTTAATCTTCCCCTCCACTCGCGTATTCTGTTACATTTTCGAAACAATCGCTTTTCCCAAAACAATCTATATTCTGCCTCACATGTTGGTTGTAACACATACTTATTATTACACAACCTCTTACTGGTCATACTTTCACTTCCATAATCTTTGTTCTGCTATTAACTATTATTTCATCTATTAGTATACTGGTAGTCTACTACTATTTACTACTATTTACCATAATTACTGTATTGACTATATTCACCAATAATGTACTATTTTTACTAATAATTTACTATTAGTTAAATATTAAACTAACCTGAATGACCAGTTATTTTTAGAAAATAGTGGGTTGAATGTGGGGTATGATGCATGATTAGTCATGTCCTTTGTTTGGAGTATTGTTGGGATTCGAGCATGGCAGCACAGCGCGGAGGAAATTGTCTGACGTGGGAAAAAGTGTAAACGTACTCTCACCTGTCACGTCACCACCTATCACCACTCAATCGCTGTTCATCACAACCCAACCGTAGCCCATCACCACCTATTGCGGCCCATAGTAGCCCTTCACGATGTTCCCAACATCTTTCCAACATCTTTAATGGTGGTTGTTATATCTGGCCGTAGTTATGTAGTTATGGCCCTGACCCTCTATACTCTATAGCCTATACAGTTCATCTATGGTAGTGCTATGGTCAAGTCTTTGCCATGTCACTCCTTGATACGCCTATGGTCATGACTATGGTTATGAACCCTTGTCCATGTTCTTCTTGGTCATCTCTCTGTCTAAACTATATCATATAGATGTCTATATCTATGGCTACCTATATCTATACCATACCTATATTTATACCTACCTATATATATACCTTACCCATATCTATACCATGCCCATATCTATGCCTATGTCTATGACCATGGTATGACCCAGTCTCAGTGTCAGTCTCAGTCAGTCTCAGTGCATGACTATGGTATATATATGTCTATAAATATTTCCATGACTATGAGTCTAAATCTGTCTATGACTACACCAATATCTGTATCTATATATATATCTATATACAAGTCTTTGTTTATGACTATACCTATGACTATACTTTCGACCACACCTGTTTCTATTTCTATATCTATATCTTTTTCCATGAATATGGAGTGTCTAAGAATATGGAGTGTCTGACTGTCCAATTCTATGGCTGTCGAAGCTGTGACACCTCTTTCTGAGACTATGGTGCATATAACTATTCCCATTCCCATTCCCATTACTTTTACTATTCCTATTACTTTTCTGTTTTATACCTATTTCTATGCCCATAGAATATCGATATCTAGTCTTCGACTATGGTAAGCGAATATCTATAACTAACTCTATAATTACTACTACTACACTATTTGTACTGCACTTGCACTTGGACTTCTATGACTGCGTCTGTCTCTGTTTCTATACTGTATCACATCATGGCCGCTTACACTATTCTGAATGCATTACTCTATAACGAACCTGTATTACCGTCGGCAATGTCAATTCTCAAAATTGAACACTGTCCGGATCGGTGGTAGCGTGGTGCCATTGACTGCTATGCTCGTGTCTTGCTGCTCCCACTGCGACTTCTGCTTCTCCAACTTACTGATTAACGAGAACGAGTTGAGCTCCTTATCGTTGGTGGTTACCTGCGGATGCAAAGGTGGCGAATGCGACGGCGTCTGAAGTGGAGTCTCCGACGGCGATATTATGAAAGATGCATTGCTGCGGACCTGAGCTTGCGTGAGATGCCCGGCTGATGGGGACCGATGCGGTACAGGTCTCTCTTGCACCAAGTTGGGCGTCATATATAAGTTCATGGCTGATTGTGACGGCGAGTTGGGCCGGGACTTCTTGCTGGGCTGTGCAAACTCCAAGTTCAATTGCGTCAGCGACGGCTGCTTGGGTACGCTGGCCTGGACTCCCGGTGGCGACGATTTGAGAGGAGTCATGCGTTGGATCTGCGAGAAAGAGTTGAGTGACGACAAGCTGCTGACGGACTGGCTCGATTTGAGTTTCAGCAACGATCCCGACGATGCCTGCCTTCGTTTTTGGAAGTAGTCGTTAAGGTTGGTAAAAGATGGAGGTACTTTGCGCAGAATATTAGGGTCAGGCGATGTGCTGAGTGAGTGGGTGGTGGACTCCTCGGCGGAGTTGGTGCCTGTGTTGGTGAATATCTGGCTCGAAGCAGATGTGATGGACGTCTGGCTCTTGGACTTTTGAAGCTGGTCACCAGCTGCCCCTGATGCAACCGGAACCGGTAGAGTGCCTTTGGAAAAGATAGCATCAGAAGACTGCACGGCCACGGGGACCGAGGGCAGGGTGAAACTGAAGTGGAACGGGGCTTGTTCTTGGGGCTGGAAACGGCCCTGGGCCATGGAGTGTTGCATGCCTGTGGGCGAAGATGGCAAGGAGAACACGGCGGGGTTGGGCTGTCTCTGGAACAGCAACGAAGAAGCAGGCGACTTGGTGCCGGAGTAGACTGAGGGCCCGTGGATGTGGGGAACATTGGGCACGGATTGCACGCTAGGGATGCTTCTGGGGGGCTGAGCTGGCTGGATGGGCTGCTGGCCCTGCGGATATAGATGGGGCGGCTGAGCAGCATGTAGAGGCATGGCAAGCGCCAGGGAAGGCGGCATGAGCGGCTGGTTAGGGTGTTGTACCACGTAAACAGGATAACTCAGGTTCTGGTAATAATGAGGAGCGCCGTTGGCATCAAAGGCAACGGACACCGCCATAGGAACAGGCACGGCCGAGTCGGGCATAAGGGGGTAGGGCGAGTCCATGGCCTGATCATCAGCACGATTGCCCCTTTTCCGGGCCATGGGATTGTTGTGGATTCTGGAGTGTCTGGTCAACTCGTCGGAGCGAGAAAAGCGCTTGGTGCAGCCCGGAAATGTGCAAGGATGGGGCTTTTCGCCAGTATGGGTACGGATGTGTCGAGTCTGATGCTCTAGGCGGTGGAAGGCCTTGTCACACATGGTGCATTTGTAAGGTCTGTCGTCCTTGGACTTTTTGTCGGGGACAGACATGGTCTAGGCCAGCGAGGGAGCAAGGGACGGAATTCACAATAGGGGCCAGGGAGGAGGAGCAAGCAGCGGAAAGCTAGGCAGGAAAGCGAAAACGGAAAGAAATGGAACGTGGTGGGGCGGGTTTCGAGGGGTATATAGGACAAACGGCGTGGAATGTCTGGTGTGAAAAAAGGCGTGAAAAAGAAGATGGTGTAACTACGAATTCGCTACATCACCGTGAGTATGGAGAAGTGCGCGAATAATAGGGTATATATCGGAGCACCCAGCAGTAACTCGAGGGGGCAAAACATGGGCTAATACACCGCACCCAAGATAAAACGGGCTGAAACTCGATACACTCCATGGATCTACTCTTATCTAACGATGCCCCGAGTTTCGTCCCGGTACCACGGCTAGAAGGTTGAAAACCGACCCCCAGGCGACCTGCACATAACGTGGTTTCCCCCCAGCCTCTCCCGTGCATAAAAAGATTTTCCGGCGGCAAACTCATGAATGCGATAGCACGCGTTATATGCACGCCTCCCCAGGCCCCCCGCCTGAATCCGGAGCATTTTGCTCGCCACGCCTCTCTCGGCCTCTTATTCCATGCGCACTTGAGCCTGGTTTTTTGACACATTACGGGCCGCACAGGTTATTATGTCGGGAAATTACAAGGCAAAAAACAAAGGCAAAAAAAAGGCAAAAAAAGCGGGAAAAAGCCGAGAATTGAACCAAAAAAAAATAGAGACAAAAGAAACGGTGAAACCAACGTTGAGTTCCGCCAAATTACCCAATTGGGCATTCCGCCCGCAATTTGTCTCCTAAATCTGCCCCTTCTCGGCTTTCCTCCCGCTCCTCTGTCCCTCACCATTTTGAGGCTCTCCCAAGCCCACTCTCTCGCGGGCCCGGATGCCGCGGCCGCCTGGCCATTATCTTATTAGACCTGCAACTAATATACACAATGTACACGAACTGTTCGATCTTGGCAGTAACCGTTGCTGCGAGCTGGCGTAGTTCCATGCACTAACCATTGAAATGCCTGTATATGGGCTGCTTAGTATGGGTTGAAGGTTATTACGTGATTGTTTTAAATTAGTGCACTTCGGTGCCGAGCCTAACGAGAGCGATCCGATCGTCCAATAGCATGTCACTTATAATGGCCATTATAATGGTTACCTCTTTATCTGTGATTGTACATCACTGGTCATAGACTTGGACTGGCCATAGACTTGGACTGGCAAGTGACTGACAGACTATGAGCTTGGACTGGTGAGTGACTGACAGACTAGGACAGACCAGAGACTAACTACTAACTACTGCAGACTAGAGAAGACTACTATTTGAAGCTTGAGCTGTAATAATTTTACGCTATACACACTGGCAATAGCGCCGTTGATATATGCACACTTAAAGAAAGAAACTTTTTTCAAGCTTATTCTGGCACCACTTGGCCGGGCCATCGTCATGCATGCCTGCAGATAATGCACAAGTTTTTCCGATCATGCAGCTCCCTGTACACCTCCCGCAGACGTTGGTTACATGCAGGTCCTAATACTGTAGATTACTTAACTCTTTATATACCTTAACCTCCGGTACTTCAGGTGGTCCTTTCAATAACCATGGAGTACAGTCCAAAGTGACATACTTGTTGTTGGACATAAAGTTCATAGTCTCATCAAGCTATGTGAATACTTGATGAGTTACACGAGAGCTGTTTCTGGTGGATCTGGGAGTAGAAGACATCTTGATGTCCTCACAGACAATATTCTGATTAATTAATTAACACTAGGATTGGGGCAAGAGTTCCAACTTATATAGTTTAGGAACTCTACTAAATCTCCAGTATTACACTAAAGCTAAACCTTCATCAAGAATCACCAAGGTAAGGCGTAACACACTCTTTACTTTCTAAAGAGTGCGCGCCTTCCATTTCTGGAATGATCAGTCATTGCTCATTCTCAACACATGCCCCAGGTCCCAGATCACAATGTCACATCAGTCTCTGTCATATATGGGGTACTTCAGATTGTACATCAGTACACCAGATAAAGTTCAGAACTTTTCGTAGATCTTCTTTTTTTATCAATTCTTTTTTCGTAGATATAGACCCAATGTCGAGGGCCTAGTCTAGATATCCTGGCTGGAGTCCATCCATTGCTCGAACCATGCAAAGTTTTCAAGAAACTCTTCTGCTGCCACGGTATTGGATTTGGGCTGCGATACACAACTTTCAGGACTGCTATCCATCACGAGACCCGAGTACGAAGGCCAATTGTCTTGACGCAAATTGTCGCCGTCATTTTGGCTCCGTTGGTTCACCAACTGATCTACTCCTCCTGGTTTGTTACCCTCCCAGCCAAACTGCAGAAAGAGTCTCTTGTTGACAGCAGACGACCCGTGGTCAGTTCCGAGATCCGCCAAGCTCTTGATCGACTGCTCGAAACTTAAAATCATCAAGTGGTTGATCATCTTAATCAACCAGATGCACTCCTCCACCATCTTAAACCTCCACCGGAAAACAAGCTTCCCATGCTCGTCTCGAACCGGCGAATTTTGTAATTTTTTCAAAAATGCAACGGACTCATTCAAGAGCACTTTGGACTCGTCGAGATTGGACCGTACGTGCATAAACACTAGACAGGTGATTCCAACTGTGAGAAGGGATGTCAAAGTGAGGTACCAAGGTGCATTTAAGAAATTCAACTCCTCTAGCTTTTTAAACGTAGCAATGGTTTTCTTGTTGGCTTCAAATACCCGTCCGAGATTCATGCCTTCAATCGATACGTTTTGCCCAAAGTAGCTGAACAACCCTTTTCCATGCACCGACAGGATCAACTCACAGTAATGTAACCGCACCTGCGCCTTGACCATGGGCGACACCAATGGCAAGTTCTCCAAATGCATTTTGCCATTGTCCAAGTCATTGAAGCCTGCACGCTCCAAAAATGCATCGAGGGCCAGAAACTCTCTTTCGATAAGCTCGGCCTTGGTGCGATCTTCATCGTTCGAAACAGTGATTTCCATGAAGCTGGACAACCGTGCTATATGCACCATTGCAAGGGCCGGAAGCGTGCCCCAGCCATCATTGCATGCGCCACTTATATCATCAAGCAGAGGGAAGGCACGAGTGATTTCCAGATCGCTCAAAGACCGAAACCTTCCTCCCTGGAGCCCAATGACTCGGTCGAATATGAACACCGAGAAAAAGATCTTTTCTGCTTTCAACTTCGTATACGGCTTGATGTCGGGGATAATGGACTCGTATCTGCCCAAACCCATGCCTCTGCACATATTCACGGCATTGCCCAATGCAAAGAAACACGATGTTTGTCTGTGGGTGATTCTCAAGTATAACGTGGTCAAGAGCCAGCACTGGATCAACTCAAAAGACTCCCATTCCTGTGTGAAGAGCTGCACGGTTTGGTAGCTGTACTTGAAAAGCGATTCCTCAAGACGAAGCATTTCCATGGAAGGCCCATTGGGTTTCATGAACTCGCTGAAACGAATACTCATGGCGAACACCAAGAAAATCATGGCCCGGAACAACGCCGTGTTGTTGGATGCAGGCTCGTCACTTTGAAGCTTTTGGAATGCTTCGAACTGTTCTCGAAACACCGACTCGTGAAGAATAGCATAGATCGGGTTAAGTTCTCGAAAGAAGAAATCTAGAAAGTCCATCTGACGTTGCGGGCAAAGTTCTTCCATTTTGGGAATCGGAGGAAGTCCTTCAAGCTTGAGGTAGTTGCATCCAGACATGTTCCAGCCATAATGGTTAGTTCGGGGCACACTCAAACCTTCACGTGCTTCCACCGAAAGACTATCATATAAAGACTGACAGAGTTGAATAGCCAACGCACTATGCACACGGCGAGCCACCTTCCATTTCGTCAGGGTAGGTGTTAGGATCTCCATGATATCCTTTAAGCGTTGATCTTCCGGGTACCCCAGGGCATCGGGCCCGGCCGTCTTTCTGGCCAAGAGATGTTCGAGGTACTTGACTCGATTCTCCAAATAGTTAGTATAGTTCGCATCCTTACTCGGGCTTTGGTCATGGCTGGATACTTGTTTGGATTTCCCAGGCGTATCGTCACTGGTTCCTGTACCATAGTCCATAGGACTAGTTTCTGTCATTTTGGGTTGCGGCGACGAGCTAGAATCTTCTTCGTCCACACGCCGCTTTCGAGCAGCGGCGGGATCCGACTGAGACTTGACGGATCGAATCACACACTCAATGCCATGCTTAGAGCAATTGACACACGGATACAAACCCGTACATTTGATTTTATGGATCCTGCAGCGTTCACAGGCTCTATTGACTCGGATGCGCTGCTTGTCTGCCGAGTTCTTGCTTCCATCAGATACTAGTACTTCTGGCATAGCCGCGACCGGAGGTTCCCCCACACTATCGATTTCCATCTTCAAACCTTGCGGAATTACAGGTAGACGCTGTCCATTCGGCTGCACGTGATGAATATAATAAATCGGAGAGCCGCTATGGCCCGCCGTTTTGAAGGGAGCCTGCATCTGGTGGGGATGTAGGTTTATATGTTGTTGAGATTGTGTGGGGTGAGGCATGAACGACCCCAGAGGATGCAGAGGAGGGGGTTGAGACGGCTGCTGCAACAGAGGTTGGAGCAGTGGCCGAACGTGTACGTTGATCTGGGGCTGAAACGGCAGCGAATGCAGCAGAATATGATGGAGCGTATGGTCATTCGGGCTTTGCTGTTGCGGTTGAGCAGGCAGCCACTGCCCGTTGGTATTCTGCATCGAATGAGTGTGGGTTAGTTGAGGATTGAACTCACAAGTATGGAGGCCGGATACAGAAGGAACCGTGGTCGAGAGTCTGGAGTCTGAAGGTTGATAGATGAGTTAGACCAAAATTGCACTGCAAAGAATCTTTCAGTCTGCAGGCGGAGAAGAAACGTTCGAGGCGGCGCAGTGCTTGTAGCCTTGCTCAGCGTTTCTTATCTTGCTCCTATTTTCAGCGGACATCACATGAGCGACGCATGCTAACGGCACCAAAATTTTCAATAGCACTGAGCTGGCTTGGCTGGTTCTTTTCGCGGGGACACAATCCACAGCATTGTAAAACTTTAAAAATATGCTTTCATCTTTGCAAGAAAGATATACTCGTAACTGTGCGGCCTGCATCCGGAAGCGTCATTCCTGCACAGCAAGATGTAGCTCTTGAGCTCATTTTCCTCATACTGAATAGAAACATCATGGTTTGGGCCTGTTGTGCTGGACATGAAAAAAATATTCCGAATGGTCCGGGGTCCAAATCCCCTGTTGAAACCGATGAACCCTTGGCTTTTCTTATTTGCACCTGTTGACTTGCTGCAGGTGCGCGAGACATGGTATCGCAAATAAACGAAGCGCATTGATAGATAAATGGATGAAGTAGCCTCGGATATAGCGGAGCGCTATTGTCGACTTGAGGCTATGGGGCCGACGGAGTAAATAGAAAAGAAATAAGCCGCTGGAGGAAAAGACCCCGTCTCGACTATGTGGTTTGAAGTCTGTTCTTTATACCATGCCATGTTGAGTTGAAACAAAATTCGCAAATGTTATGCCCATCAGATGCAAATTTCAGCCCCGCCATAATCTTTCCTTCCGTAAAGCACAATGTTTTGATACCTGTGCGCCGTGGCATCAGCACCACTCGCAAAATTTTGCGCGCTTCCTCCACTGACGGCACGTGATACACCAAAACAGAATAAGCGGACTCGCTCCTGGACTGTACACCAAGGCTTTTCTATGGAGGAGAGCCATGGAGGCTCATGCTGGAATATGATGTCATGCCTAAGCCATGGAAAATGGAAAAAAAGAAACAACGAAATATCTTTGATCTTGAGTATGCTAGGTAAACTCCGCCCCACTACCCAAAAGCTCGAAATTGCTGGGTGCGTGTTGCGATGTTTGTAGATTCACCTGGCAAGTAGGTCATGCTATATGGTTGGTGCCATTATTTGGCCTCACGGATTGTCCCGCACAAAGCTTGCGCAAGCCAAGGATGGACTCTCCTGCCGTTACATGTTCTGTCTGCAGGCCCATAGAGCGGATAGCACTGTTCGTGCATTCTCATGACCACAGGTACAGGCGCGAACCATGGGTGCCAGGCGCGCGGGATAGTTCATGACGTTGCCCCCTATATTGATAGGAGTGGTGTTAAACAGTGGTGGGCGGCAAACATTCATGTGGGTTTGTTGTTAGCCTAACATACGTCATGAGCCCGCCAGACAACAAGAATGCACCCGCGGCAGAGTTGCGGATCGTGTCCGTTTAAGGCTTCCGATTGGCAGGCGGGAGCGTGATTTAAAGTTGCATCACCGCCAAGGCAAAATCCATCTGTCGCTTCAGGGGCTTTTGATCATTTTAGAGCGTGTTTCTGGATGATTCCCTTCTGTGGAGAGCCCTAAGAGGAGGTGGAGGCCTAATCAAATTAAGCGCACGTGCATGATTGGAGAATGAGGTGTCCAGTTAGGAGCCAATCAGAGTCATGCAAAAAAAGAAATAGTGGAGTTGCTGCTGGAAATTTCTCCGTCCTTGGTGCTAACGTACAAGCTTTTAAGCCCCGAAGCAAAGCAGCGTCATGAAACACCTACGGAGGTCCATGTTTTAACATCCCCGGGCCCGCGTGTTGCAGAGCGCTGTAGAAGAGGGCGAGGTGAAAGTTTCATCTAAACTCCGTGAAAGCATGGCGCAGTCACGTGCGCGTGCACACCCACTTTTGCCGAGGGGGGATGGAGGAGGAAATGAGTTGCTAACCGCATCTGGAACTAAGGCCTGATGAATAGCACCAGATCCGTATAATAATCGCCAGAAACAATACAGAGCGATCTTTGGATTCTGAAACAAGGGCGCACAATCGGGCCATTGTTAAGTGTTACATTGCTCACGCCGTGAGTCTAAAGCTGAAAATAGCATGGGCGCCGCTTTTTCTTGTCCGCACCGGCAAAGCTTAGTTGCAATTCTGCTCGTACGCACACCTGTACTGCGCTAGAAGTGATCTACGTAACACCCTTCAGTTTCACCAGCGCGCACTGTACAGCTCCTGCTTTACTTCAATTTGCAGCTTGGGTGCAATGTCGGCCGCCACTGCTCGTAATGGTCACCGGCGCGCACCTCGAGGTGGGCCAGTCTTTGGGTTTGCGGAGGAATGCCGGTGGCGTGGATCCCAAAAGTGGTTTCTAAAAAAAGACACCAAGTTTAAAGTATATTTGTAAGCTTTTGGTAAGACGTATTATTTTGTGGCAGTGTGGAGGATTAACCGTCAAACAGGTCATAATTACCTGTATCCTTAATTTAAATGAAAGGAGTATTTTTTTTTTACCTCCTATTTTCTCTGTGCAGCGAGAATTCTCACGTTCTCGGATCCGTTTCTTGTCACCACATTACTTTTCCTGCTTCAGGTGTGCATACGGTCTAGTGAGGGTGCATCTGGTGTGCAGATAAGTACACATATCTGTCTGAGGTGGTAAATTTCAGGCGCAGAAAAGGAAAATTCCGCCTTGGAATTAAAACCATTGCTTGTAATGGCTGCGAACCAGGCAAAAGTACCTGTTAGTACCACTTCCTGTAGCCTTAGTGATGTGGGTATGTTCTCATCGCATTCGAAGTTTATCTTTATTTAAATACTTTTGATTCCCCCTTTTCCCACTCCCACCAATTTCACCATTCACTTCAACCCAACCCCCTTTTTGCATCCCTTCCTTATACATGTCGTCCATCACGGATACTTTCTTAGAGTGCTGTTTCCGGTACTTGAATGTCCGGCAGGTCGACGGGGAGAAGGCCCGTGACTTGGCCACTGTCATCAAGACGCTAGATTTAAATCCCGCCAATCTTTCGGTGGGCATCATATTTGTTTACAAGTACCAACATAACAGCATCAACTCCTTATCGTTCGAAAAGTCGGACAGCCTTCCCTACTTTATTATTATTGCATCACTCATCCTATCCAACAAATACTTGAATGACCAAAGCTACACACTAAAGACGTGGCAGGGAGTACTCAGTAAGTACTCCAAGTTCGAGATGTCACTTGGCATGTTGAACCAGCTCGAGCAGAATGTGCTTGCATCGATGGACTACGTTTTAAATGTGAAACACGACCCGCTGCTTTGGGAAAACCTTGGCGACTTGAACCAAGGCCATGTTTCAAACTTGCGCTACAACGTGGCGCTCGCTATCACCCCGGAAAGCTCCCCCTACGATGAGCACGCGGTGGTGCATAGTGCAACAATGAACAGCCCGCCACTCATGGCCACTTTGAGCACTAGCCCGATGACGTATGCGAGTAACGCATCCTACAACTCTACGCCGAACATGGGCGGCCCGGTGACGCCAGTGTCGTTGCCGGGAAGAGGCTTGGCTACCCAAGCATACTTCCAGATGTACACGTCCCCTATCAAACACTTTGCATCGACCCAGTTTGCCCCCTTGTCGCAGATCACTCCGCTGTATGGCGCGATGCTGTTTCTGGGCTTCCAAGGAAATGGCTGGGACCAACCACCGCCGCCAAGAAACGACCACTTAGTCATGCATATGGGCACGGAAATGCCCATTTTCCCCGGGCCATCGCACTAGCGAGCCCCCATTAGCGGGTTCTGTTTTTTTCAGACCCACCCAAGATTACGAGTTAATGAACATCCAAGCATCTGGCTCCTGCCAGACTCCCCCACTGCCCTAGCCTGTAGATAGTGTGCGCGCTCCTGTAGACAGACGGCCATGTCGAGGATTCCATCGGCATCCGCGCATAAGCTGACCATGGGCAGAGATGCGCATTTCTGGCGACTTGACGCTTCTCGTGATGCCGGCCACATGTCACATGTAAATAGCCCTCTGCGCAGCGGTATTGGCCTGACGATCTCATGGCCCGCTAGCCGATTCCGCAGCCAGCCATGAGCAAATATCGCACGGACTCATTCCAAGTATTGGTAATACTGGTTTGGTTGTACTGTCTGGTTGTACTGTCTGGTTTTACTGTTTAATTTTGCTGTTTAATATTGCTGATTGTATTACTGGTTTACTACTAATACCAGTAACAATAGTAACACGAGTAGTTAATATTAGCAATAGTACGCTAAAAATAAAAGTGCAATAGTGTAATAAAAGTGTAATAGTGTGTAGTGTGCAGAGTGCAGAGTGTAGAGTGTAGAGTATAAATAGACGTGAAACAGGAGTGTGTGAGATTAGACTTTGTAGTTTAGGTTTGTATGAGTCGTGAATCGTGTTTTTATGTTTTTGGAATTGGTGCGGTACTCGTTAATATTGCGTGAGTGAGGTTTGCGAGGCTCTCTCCCTTTCATTCCTTCTCCGCTCGATCCACTCCGTTCTCTCCACTCTCTCCATCCTCAATGAGCTCTCCATCCTATTCCCTCTAATCCCCTATATTACCCTCCTCTAATTCTTGAGTCATAATACCTCCATTGCTAATATCTTTTCAATAGTCCTACAATACTTTTTCACTAATAGTTTTAACCACTCTAATTCGACTCCTTATTGATAGGGTCAGGCCATGTTGTATCTTTGCGAGTTTGAGTGAGCAAATATCATATTTTCTCCAAAAGAATATTTCTACAGTGCGCACGGCCGCGGAGCTAACGGACCTACTCTCCATTCCTGGCTCCGTGCGCACAACCACCCTAAACACCAGACAAACACCCGAAAAAAAAAGCATAGACAAAAAGGTTAAGTCTTGGACCATTGTGGCCAACGTGGTCAACGTGACCAACGTGGTTGAAGTGGTTGAAGTGTGAAGTGGTTGAAGTAGTGTTCTATACAGGAACTCAAGGCGGAATTTAAAAATCGATAACTCAGGATTTTATTTCACATCGTATGCTGTGCATTCCCCCGGGTATGCTCTGAATTGGAGACTATGGTCAAGTGGGAGTGTGCTTTGATGCACTCCGATGCAGGAGAAAAGGCGGTGGTCTATTTTCTTTTGGTCAGAAGCCTCGCGCGCTTCCCATGTGGTGACAACATGACACTTGCATCCGCCTTGGCGTCCAATCTACCTTCACTCCAACCAGTAAACGACGAACTCTATTTTTTGACCCTTCAATGGATCAAGAATTGTTGGGTTCTATTCAAATTTACGTACTAATTACTAGTTACACTAATTACTAGTCACACTAATTATTAGTCACACTAATTACTAGTCACACTAATTACTAGTCACGTATTTGCTAAGGACTTTATTACCGAATACTGTATCTGTTTACTCTTACTCTACTGTTTTCTGCTGTACTCTTACTCTTACTCTTACTCTCCTGTACTCTACTGTACTGCACTGCCTTCTGACTGACTAATGATTGTCGGCAAATTCCTTTTTCAGATTCACATTTCATGACAATTTAACTGCTGTGGCTTTCGTTTTTTTTTTTATTCCACCATTATTCCAAATATGGTGTTTGAGCATTGAGAAGTTGAATGTGGTACAAGATCCACAGCACGCGATGTATAGACAATCGTACTCATAGTGCACTGACATGAGAAACTACAAACTGCACTGAAATAAGAAACTACAAATTGCAGGTAGCCACATGAACACTGCTGACCAAAACACTGCATCTCAATGATTCGCTTGCATCTCAATGAGCTGCCACTCCATAAACTGCCGCAGAATTCCTCAATGCTTCATTGTAATGTGTGTGGGTGACGTTGACAATATCGTAAAATGTCTTGGCCCATCACGTGCGCTTCTGTCTTGTTTAGGCATATGTATGCGAAAGCCATCGCTCTCGCATCCCCACAATCTCCCATGGCCTTAGGACAGTGTCAGATTTGTAAAAGTCAGGAAGCCCGCTATAAGTGCCCGAAATGCTACGTGGCGTACTGCAGACTAGACTGTTTCAAGAGTCCTCTCCACACCCATGACTCCAAACCCGAGTCTGAAGAATTCTCTCAAGAACCAACTAAGGATTTATCTAAAGAAACCTCTAATGATATAGACCAGGACTCGTCGACCAAAGATGACACTTCTGACCTACTACAGAGGATCGCAGATGACCATGTGATCAAGTCCATGCTTTCGTACAAGTCGTTGAGGGCACATTTGTCGGTACTCTTGAAGCTTCTACTCGACTCGTCCATCACCAAAGAGCCCATTTACGAGAACAGGAAGGAAATTGCCAACATGAGGCTCTGCGAGCTCCGCATCGGCGGCTCTGAAGAGAATGAATTGGTCGAGGAGTTTGTGCAGCGTGTTTTACACTTGCAAAATGAATTTTCCGGTTCCCGTTGATCATTTTGTTGATCATTTTGTTGATTCTTGATCGATTCATTGGCCTATTTAAATCCCGACACAAACTTGTGCTGGGGCTTGACTGGCCTTTCCATCTTGAACTGGAAGAGGTACCCTCCCAAATCGCCCTCTTTGTCCTGGGCATCTATGACGTGATCGAGATCCGTGTGCTTTTCGTGAGCAGTGGTGACGAATAGAATATCATCATTGGCTCCGCCCACCGCAGTGCACGTCACTTTCTGTGCTGGCAAAGTGTATTTTCCATGGACGCTTGCTGAAGTGTCGTAATGGACGACGGAACTGGTGCTGAAGACTGCATGGAAGAACTGCCCGTCGCTGATGAATGCAAGCCCATCTGGCTCAGGGCTGTTGTTGCCAGGGAAAACGTTCCGCATATCAATTAAGCTCTTTTTGTTCGAGAGTGTTTGCGTGGTGTTGTCGTAGTCGAATTCCCACACGTTAAGAGTGAGCGAGTCGGTCCAATAGAACTTGTTGCCATCGTCACTGAATGCAAGCCCATTGCTAATCTGAGCATTGTCTACCATCAACTTCACCGAGTGGTCCTTGCAATCAATACGGTATAAGCATCCTTCGGCAGAAACACCTTCGGACGTTGCAATGGGGAAATCGTTCATGAGACCTATCCACAAGTTCCCCCAGGGGTCGATGATACCGTCGTTGGACCGGAGTCGTGCAGCACGGTCATCACTCAAGGGGTAGTCGAGGAAATACTCAATGGTGCCTTTTTTAAAGCTGGCCATGGCCACGCCTTTTTTGCAGCACACCAAGATGACATCTGGGTCCTGCGTGAGGCCGAGGGCCCCTATGGACTCGCCGGGTTCGCGAAACGTCACCACCTGGTGATTTTCGTCGTTGGTGTCCAAAAAAATGCGGTGGAGCTCGGCCTTGATGATATCCACCCAAAGAAGCGAATTGTTGGCCTTGTTGTAGGTGATCCCTTCCAAGAGCCGTCCTCTATAAGAGGGCAAGAGGATCTGCTGTTAGTGACTAATGTTTTAGAGGGTCATTTTTGGGGGGTGGAATTGCACACATACATTTGACTTGTCTCCAGCAACGTGGTACATGACTGGTGTAGGAGGAGGAAGAGTAAGTGTATGGAGTGGTGATGAAATGAGTGGGGGTGTATGAAGTTTCGCGGTCAAGGAAGGTATCGCGGGGGAATCCTGCAATGTGGGGTCCTAGTAAAGCGACCGTAGTATTCAAGTGAGCTATTAAAGTGACCGTATTAAATAAAGAGTATTTAAAGAGTATAAATAAAGAGTATTTCTATATTCGAAGAAATATGCCTCCATAATTAATTATAGATTAAGCATGAAGTTTGTGGGGATTATGCGGTAGACTACCCAATGTGGAAGTCGGGCGCCTGCGCTTGAAATCAGTGCTGATCCCAAGTTTTGGCGAGCTCAATCATGGCCTCGCTATTCATCAGTGCATCCACTACTTCGATCGGCACCATGTTCTCCGAGTAGTCCTTGCGTGCCAACGCACCCATGTTGGTCTCGGAAATGAGCCTTAGTTCGAAATCGAGTGTCGCGTCGCGCTCCAAGAGCTCGTTCCACGTGAAGAGGAGACTATCCCACTTGCGGGTGAATGGGTTGATGTCGATGATGGTCACGGCCTCGTGCGGGCTGGGAATATAGATATCGGCAATGTACGACTTTAATGGGAATGACGAGCGTTGGAGCACCTGTTGGTGGAACCTGCTGATTGTGGAATGTAGCTTTTCCTGGATTTCCTGGAGAAACTCGTAGTGGTTGAGGTCTCGCTGCGACACTGCAATGAGCTCGTTGTTCTTGATGAACATACGGAACTCAAGAGCAGGGTTGAAGTCGGGAATCCACTTCTTGATCACGAGCTCCGGTGCAATGGCCATGGCCTCGCTCTTGTCTTCACACTCGTCATAGATATGTCCGTCCAAGTCATGTGCTATGTGGTCGGATGCGTTGAGGAGAAGATAAACGTCTCCATTAGACGTGCACCGGAGCGAGTTGTTGATGAGAATCCACTTGGCGTCCTTGGGTGCTGACCAGTTGAGCTTGACCGTAACGGCCTTGTATTTGGAGATGGCACTCTGGACTTTTTTGTCGAAATCCAGAAAGGGCTCACATGGGTCGTTTTCCTCTGCTTCGTCCTCCCAGTCACTGTACTCGTTGTCGCTGTTGGGGGTGACGGTTTCAGGCAACTTGGCCTGTGGTAACCTGATACTCTCACTGTTGAGGTAGGTGATGAATGTCTCAGGCACATCCTTTAATACTAAGGCATCGGTAGTGTGATGGGGGAAATGTTTGCTCCAGCTCGAGTACGAGCATTGATTGACCTCGGAACTGGTGATCTTTAAGTCTCCGAAGAAATGGGTGTTGTCTTTAGTCATGTAGAGCTTACTCATCTACTCCACTACTCAAGAGATGTGCGATGGACCCACCACATCCGTACACCAAAAATATACAGACAATCGAACTCCAAAATACCTCCTCTTTAAATTTCCCCGATATTTATTCTAATTCAATTTCCCTACTATTGAATCCACTACAGGGGCACGTCTTCAGGCCGGGTATTCTGAGTCACGTGACTGTGGTCACGCGCGCCACTCGGAAAAAAACCGAAAACCTACACCAAACCTATTTACCACTCTACACATAATGGCCATGGCTAAACTGCAGACAGCGCCTTCTAACGCTACCTTCAAGGATAAGGAGAAGCCGCAAGAGGTCAGAAAGGCCAACGTGCTCGCGGCCAGAGCAGTCAGTGACGCCATCAGAACGTCTCTAGGCCCCAAGGGTATGGACAAGATGATCAAGACAAAGAAGGGCGAGATCATCATCTCCAACGATGGTGCAACCATCCTCAAGCACATGGCTATCTTACATCCCGCCGCCAGGATGTTGGTGGACGTCAGTGCGGCCCAGGACGTGGAGGCTGGAGATGGTACTACATCAGTGGCGATTTTAACGGGCTCTCTTTTGGGTGCAGCTGAGAAATTGCTCAACAAGGGGATCCACCCAACGCTTGTGGGAGAGTCCTTCCAAAGGGCTGCTGCCAGAGTATGTGAAGTTTTCTTGGACATGTCCCACAAAGTGTCTTTGGACGACAGAGACGTGTTGATAAAAGCAGCATCCACGTCGCTTTCCTCCAAAATCGTGTCTCAGTACTCGCTGTTGTTGTCGCCCTTGTCGGTGGATTCCGTGTTGAAGGTGATGAACGAGTCGCAAACCAATGTGGACTTGAACGATATCAGACTCATCAAGAAGGTGGGTGGAACCATTGACGACACCGAGTTGGTGGATGGAGTGGTGCTCACACAAAACGTATTAAAATCCGCCGGTGGTCCCTCCCGCATGGAGAAAGCAAAGATAGGATTTATCCAGTTCCAACTATCTCCCCCTAAACCAGACATGGAGAACAATGTGGTGGTCAGTGACTACAGACAGATGGACAAGATCCTTAAGGAGGAGCGTGCGTACTTGTTGAACATCTGTAAAAAGATCAAGAAGGCCAAGTGTAATGTATTGTTGATCCAAAAGTCGATTTTGCGCGATGCTGTTAACGAGTTGGCTTTGCACTTCTTGGCTAAGTTGAATATATTGGTCATCAAGGATGTCGAGAGAGACGAGGTTGAGTTCTTGACCAAGGCATTGGGTTGCAAGCCTATTGCGGATGTGGAGAACTTCACCGAGGACAGATTGGGCTCTGCTGACTTGATTGAGGAAATCGAGTCTGCAGGCTCCAAGATTGTCAAGATCACGGGAGTCAACTCTAAGACCACCAAGCCCACTGTTTCCGTGGTGGTCAGAGGTGCCAACCTGTTAGTGTTGGACGAGGCTGAGAGATCTATCCATGATGCTCTCTGTGTGATCAGGTGTTTGGTGAAGGAAAAGGCGTTGATTGCCGGAGGAGGAGCCCCCGAGATCGAGGCTGCTAAGGTGTTGGCTAAGGAAGCCACGCAGTTGAGTGGAATCGAGCATTTCGTCTACAAGGAGTTTGCACAGGCATTGGAGGTGATCCCTACCACGTTGGCTGAAAACGCTGGTTTGAACCCCATCAGCGTGGTGACCGATTTGAGGAATAGACACGAGATGGGCGAGAAGAATGCCGGAATCTCGGTCAGAAGATCGGGAACTTCCAACACATTCACGGAAAACGTGTTGCAACCTACCTTGGTCAACACCAGTGCCGTGTCGTTGGCTGCTGAAACCGTCAAGTCGATTTTGCGTATAGATGACATTGCGTTCAGCCGTTAGCTATGTATTCTAGTGATGAAGATACCATATGTGAGTATAGAGAGTATTAGAGTGTTAAGAGAATATTAGAAAGTATTAGAGAGTTTTAGAGATTAAGTAGATGTAACCTAAGATTATGACATTACATGAACGTATTCTATTCCCAAGATATAAAAAGATGCCCCTAAATAAGCCTGACCGAGCGAGAAAGGTTCTTCTTGATACCCGTCTTCTCTCCCTCGTACGGACCTCTGTTGCTGTCGTCGTAGACTTGTCTGATGGACTTGAGCTTCTTCTGCGCCTTGTCGTACTTCTTTCTCTTCTTGACTCTGGCATTTCTGTTCTCGTTTCTCTTGTGCGGCGTAAGACCCTTGTTCTTGAGAATCTGGAAGTTCAATGCACGCTTTCCATCCTCGCCAGCCACCTCCAGCAACTCGGCCAAGCGGCCGTCTCTGGCTGCATCCTTGGCCAACTTGTGTGCGGCACGCCGGGCGTCTTTCTTGGAAGCTTTTGCGTTTTTGATGCTCTCGTAGTAGTCTGCTGCGTCGTCGTTGATCTGCTGTGCAAGTTCGTGGTCGGACTCGTCCATATCTTGGGCGTCCAATGAGTCGCCCAATTGAGCCTTGTCCAAGCCCAAACCTCTCTTGCGGGCCTCTTCGGCGAGCCGTTGTTGACGCTCGAAATGTCTTTCTTTGTAGGGCAAGTCGGAGTCTCCGTCGAACTTGTCGTTCTTGGCGTTTTTCTGTGCTGCCTGGTCGATCTTGGACGTGTAGAACCGAAGCGATTTCTTTCTGCGCTCCTTGTCCTCCTTTTCGACCGAGTCGGGGGTCTTTGTCTCGGTGTAGTCGCCAGAAACAACTGCTTTGGGTGTTTTGATGGTTCTCTTGGAGGAGACGTCGATGTCGAGTTCCTCGTCCTGGTCGTCACTCTCTGGCTCTGAACCACTAGACTCGTCCTCAGAATCTGTTTGTAGTTCTCCCTGCAGAGCGATGTCTTCCATATTACCAGCCTCTTCCTCTTCCTCTCCTTCAATTTCCTCGTCGCTGGCTTCCACATGGTGTGCACTAGTTTTAGGTACGTCTGAGTTCAACTCCTTAACTTGTCTCCAGACCTCTCTGGTGCTGAGAATGGATTCCATGACCGGGTTCTCCTTCATGGTAAACTGCTCACGGCTCTTCAACTTATCGGCAAAAATGGCCAAGTACGACGTAATGGAACTCAAGTATGCTGATAAGGCCACGAACTTGGCCTGCACAAGCTCACTGGACGTGGCCTGGGCCCGGAACGTCTCCAACTGCGGATGTAACGCGTTGAATTCGGTCAAAAGAGGTAAAAACTCGGGGAACGAGCCTTGCAAGTGTTTTAGCTTTTCATCGTCGTCCAAGTCGTCCAAACTCTTGTGCTCTTCCTGTGCATCCATGCTGATGGCTTCTTCCTTGGAGTCGTGGGCTTGGGCCTGTTTTTTCCAGTCTTCCATCATATCTTCATCCACATAGTCATCCATCTGGAGCTCCTGGATATGCTTTTTCTGCTGCCTGAGCGCTTCCTCAGCCATACCGTCTTCATCTTCACTGAGATCGTCTCCTCCATAGTAGTTTCTCTTGGATCCCCATCCTTCTTCGTCTTCACCTTCGTATTCACCTTCTTCTTCTTCACCTTCCTCACCCTCATCTTCCTCTTCTTCGTCTTCATCTTCGCTTATAGGTCTATGCTCGTGTTGAAGGGTCATGACCTCTTCGTCGTCCAGGAAGTCGGCGTCCTGGCCTTTTTGGCCGAGGTAGCCGCCAGCCTGGTCTAGCAAAATACGCTCGTTTCTGGAGTCGAAGGCATCGATCTCGTTCTCCGATAAATCGTCCATTGTGCTTGCTTAATACTTAGGAGCTACTTTTATCTCATCGCTTTTTCTGTGTGCCGGCCGTGCGGAAACCAGCCTGCACACAAGCCCTCCAGGGCCTTTCAAAAGCCCCTATAAACCCATACTACTATGTCCTAGAAATACAGTTCTTCTCCTTTAGTGACTTTGCAGTGTCGAGCAGATTGATTATTGAGCTAATTCGAAGTTGGAGTAGTCACTAATGACTATCGCAAATGGCATAATTAAGGTTACGAGCCCGCGCGGCATCCATGCATCGCACTCACTACACACCCATCAAATCCACCTCTACTACCCGGTCATGTCAAATAGACTAGAATCGTTGAAGTCAGGCAAACCGTCCGCCAAGCCAGGGCTCAAGTTCAAGCCCAAGACTGTTGCTCGAAAAAGCAAGGAGGATAGAGACAAAAATGCCCCCGAAATCAAGGCTGAAGAGAAGCCTCGCCTTCAAAACTCCGCTTTAAGAGGTAGAGGAGGTGCAAGAGGCGGTAGAGGCGGAGCTCGTGGCAGAGGCGCCTCGTATGTTGGCACACATGTGGTTTCGGCAGGACCGCTAGCCATGGGGTCGGTGGGAATGGGCAACGGAACCACCACGTCCAAGACCGGCTTGACCAATGATAGAATCTACAACTCCGGTGAGCTGCGGGGCTCTGTCTTGGCCGGAATGAAACTCAAGCCTAAGGAATACTCGGCCGCAGGCTCTGTGGATGCAGACTCTAGTGACGAAGACTCGTCTACTCGCATCAATATGAACAAAGAGTATGCCTTTGAGGAGGAAGATACATTGCTTTTCCCAGTGCAGCCTACCAAGGATCTTGAAACGTTGGTGGAGCCAGAACTTGCATTGCAGGAATGGTCCAAGCCCAACTCCAGGGCGCAGACCGTGGATTCAGTCAAGACTGAGCAGTCGGACCTGGTGACTCCAGAAGTGCCTATGTCTGCTGCACCTACTGTTGTGGATGAGAAATTGGTTACTGAGGAGCAAAATAAAATTATTGATGACCAAAAAAGTATAGTGGACTTGGTGGCGGCACAGTTGGGGCACTTGTCGACCTCTGCCGACCCTCAACCTTCGCTGGATTACTTGCTTTTCCAGATGCCCAAGCTCCATTCGGAAGATAGCCAGCCGGCTTCGGAGTCTGTGTTTGCTAGTGCGGGTACCGAGGCATTCCAAGGACAAGTGGGCAATATCAACTTCCACAAGTCGGGCCGGATATCCTTGACGTTGCTGGACGGCTCTGTTTTTGAATGTGCCAAGGGCACGACGCCGTCCTTCCTCCAGGAACTATATGTGATCGACGTCAACAAGCAAACCGATGAAGATGCAGCAATGCTTGATGCCGAGGGTCAGAAAATTGGTGGAGATATCTATAGACTCGGCGAGGTATCTGGCAAGATCGTGGCCACGCCATACATTGCATGAAGTACATAAACATTACATAGAACGATCAAGTAGCTACCCACCAACCACTTCTTTATCTACAATAATAATACATTTTCTATGTTCTCACCCTCATAACTAGAAGACTAATCATTCGCAAATGATGCTACTGCTACTTCTGAATACCACAGTACCAACTACACCATACTACACCATAACTCCATACTACACCAAACTACACCATAACTCCATACTACACCAAACTACACCATAACTCAATACTACACTATCCTGTTCCATTTTAAGATTCTGAAGTCACCTTCATTCATTCATACAATATTTTTACACGGTTAGAATTATATACTAGCATCTGTAATAAAGATGACCTTCAGAGGACTTTTCACATCTTATTATACACTGGTATAACCCATCTTAATAGATTTCCTCTCTTGGAATCAAAAAATTTTTATACTAATCCTAGACTAGTATCAAGTTTAGTGTAGTAGTACGGTCTAGCAGTACCGTGTAATATGGTATAGTAGGATGTAGTATGGTATAGATGATGCAGTATGGTGTAGCAAAAAATATAGACTAACAAGGTGATGTATTTTTGGTGATGATTCTGTTTGGTTTAATCCTAGTAAAGGTTATCATATAGAAATATATTTACCTTAGAATTTTTTCGTTTGTCATTTATGAATTCCCATACATCTGCTTAATTGTTGTAAAAGTATCGCGTATACTGAAATATGTACATTTTATGAACATATGCAGCAGTGAAAAATCCAATTCATAATTTAAGAACTAGAATTTTTGGTAAGGTCTTTCATACGCATACTTAATCTATGTGAAAACTCTGGTAGCATTAACGAGTAACATAGTGACATAGTGCCATAGTGCCATAATACTATACAGTATACAGTACCGTAGTACCAGTATTCTCGTGAACAGTATTCTGTGACCATTTATTACAATTTATACTACTACTAAAGTTTTATCACATATATCATCTTTCTATTTATATTCACTTCCATCATTACTATCTATCTTCACACACCTTCACACCATCACGCCATCATTGAATTCAATGTATGCTTTGCTCGACTACTAAGCTGTGGTTGATCAGTTGTTGATCAACCTAGCGGTCAAGGCTTCCAAGTCCTCAAGACTCTCTGGAGCATCAAGCTCAACAACTCCGCCTCTATCTTCGTCTGCATCGGCTCTCTTCTGGTCGAACCATCTAGGCTTCTTGGTCTCGGGCTCGTCTTCTGAATCCAGAGACTGGAGGTCCTGGTCCAAGTCTCCCGTGGCCAAGGTGACTCCGTACCCTTCGTCAGATTCCGACTCCGACTCTTCCTGGGCCCGCTTTTCTGCCTCCTTTCTCTTACGCTTCTTCTCCTGTCTCTTCATCTTAGCCACTTCCTTATCGTCCAAGTCGGCGTCGTTCATAAGCTGCGTTTCCCGGAGAACATACTGAGCCTTCTGCTCCTTGGCATCTCCATGCTTCTTGAAGTCCTCTTCGTCCTCCAACTCGTAGATCGGATGTGCCTGGCCCTCCTCGTCAAACTTGAGCTTGGTGGGCAACCCATTCTTGGCCGACGAAAGCTTCTTGCTGAGCGCCTTCTTGGACGCTCTCTTGGAAGTATTAACCGCCAACTCGGGGAGCTCGTCTTCCTTGAAGTCGTGGTCCTTTCTTTTGATGCTCATGAAATCATCATCTTCATCATCGTCCTCTTCATCTTTGCGAAGCTTGGTGCCGGTCATGTTCAAGTACTGCTCCGAGAGAACGGTCTGGTTCTTTCTCTCAAACATACGGTCATATTTGGTCTTGACCATCTTCTTGTCGGTGCTCTCTCCATCAGCATCAGTTCTTTCCAAATCGAGCAATTTCTTGGACTGATTCTTCTTCTCCTTGTGGGACTCGCCCCCCTTCATTTTGATCTGCGGAGCTCCTGGCAATCCAAGCGACTCGGCGTACTTTTGCGTGGGGAGTGCCTCCACGTTGAACACACTCTTATCCTTCTGAACATACACCGATCTGTAATATGCGATGAATGCACGCTGGCCCAAGTTCTTCATCTTTGGGTCCTGGAAGCATAGCGACTGCAATTGCGGCCGGATGGACTTTTTGTTCTTCTGCTTGATGTTCATGAACTTGGGCTCAATAGAATGAGCTTTCAAGTTCTTCAACATGGCCTCTTCCTCAGAAGGTAAGAGCATGAGCAATGACTTTCCTGAGCGGCCGAAACGGGCACAACGTCCAACTCTATGCACATATGTGGCGGGGTCTTCAGGACAGTCCACCTGAACCACCCACTCGATAGCAGGGAAATCCAAGCCTCTAGCCACGATATCCGTGGCGAACAAACAGGCTGATTGTGCATGGGTGAACTTGGCCGTGGTCTCTAGTCTGGTGACTTGTTTGTGGCGACCATACAACTTGAGCAACGAGATTCCGGGCTGCAACGTTCTGAACGTTTCGTATGCATATTGGACTTGCTTGGAGGAAGAAAAGAACACGAGAATCTTGCTTTTCAAATGCGACTTAATGAATGACCATAGCATGTCGAGCTTCTCGTCCAACGGAATACGAACGTAAAATTGCTCGAGCGAATCAGGGGTGGATGACACTTGGTTGTCGGAAGAAACACCGATTTTTCTGGGGTTTGTCAAGGAAAGACGGGCCAAATCCTTGACATTTTCACTTTGTGTGGCCGAGAACAATAGCGTTTGTCTGGTGGTGGGCAAGTGGCCCAAAATACTGTCGATTTGCTTCTTGAAGCCCATATCCAAACAACGGTCGGCTTCATCCAACACAAGAGCCTGCAAATTATTAGTGTCCATTCCAACGGTCTCATTTAAATGCTGGGAGATTCTACCCGGCGTACCGACCAAAATGTTCATGCGAGCAACACGTTCTTTTTCATATTGCACATCTTTACCCCCAGTGACTAAACCTGCGGAGAATGTATTATATTTTCCAATCTTCGTGAGCACTTCGAAGATCTGCACCGACAACTCTCGCGTGGGCGAAATAATCAACGCAGCCAACCCATCGTAGTCGGTGATTTTGTTTCTTATCAAAGACTCAATCACAGGCACCAAGAAAGCAAGGGTTTTCCCCGAGCCTGTTTTGGCTGTACCCATGACATCTTCGCCCTTGAGAGCAGCCACGATGGTCTTTTTTTGGATGTCGGTCATGGTGATGAAGTTGGCCTCGTTCAAGCCTCGGAGCGTGGCTTGAGTGATAGGCACATCAGCGAACTTCTCAAACTGCGAAAGGTCCAGAGTATCGAGCTCTTCAACACGCTTCTCGATGTTCTTGAGCTCTTGCTCCTCATTGAATCTCTTTGTCTTGGCGTCTGGTTTTCTGCCCTTGTTGTGTTTCACCATGTTAGATATCAATGTGTGGTGAAGATGAGCATCGAGAAAATTGAAATGCCTCCATCCTGCACACACGCCCGCGTCGATTCTGGAGTTCTCCAGGACTCTTCTAGAAACATCAAAACTGAATGATGTAAATAATTGTAGGATTTTAGGAGAATTCAAAAGACCAGAATGAAGGGTTTCAAAAATTAAGATATCAGAATTGCAGGGCCAAAGTGCAGGACACAATGGGGGTGCAGTTCTTGGTGGTCTGGTGTCTGGCTAGAAGTTGAGAATCTCTGCGTACTGTAGAGCCAAGTCACCAAAATGGTCCAGGTTGTTCTTATCTATCACCTGTAGACACATGTTTCCACGAGGAATATCGTACTTCCGAAACAATTCATCAAACACGGTTTTGGAGTCGGAGCACGTGACCTTCAGCTCATTAACCTCGATATGGATCAAGAAACCTCTAAAGTTTCCGTGGAGCGACACGTTGGCCGTACGAATCACAAGGTTCCCATTTTCCAACTCGTAGCTCTGTCCTCCATCTCCCTTGATGACTTGTCTCTGAGTCCATAAACTCTGCATTCTTTGGCCTATCATGTAGTCAAACGAGTCGTTCAATCCGCTGGTAGCACCCTCATGGAGATGGTTGTTTGGGATGGAGAGATCTTTATTGGTATTGACCTCCTCTTCAATGTGGTGGCTGAGAACAGCTGCACTATTCTTATTCACTAGAGTAACGCATGAGTCGTTGAGATAGGAAGGCACCCAAGTGTATAGGTACGAGTTTTGAGGAGCCGTGGTGGCTGTTTCTGCAAATTCCGGCGGAATCGAGTACACATTGTTCCGGAACACCTTGAAGGTGAAATTCCATTTCCCCTTAAGAGACGGGAGCTTATTTGAGAGTTCATCGTGGAACTGTAGAATTGTCAGTGGCGTGGCATTGTGCACGAGCAAAACACTAATTGTTAGTATTACCATGATATCCCAATTTGGGGTGGGGTGGCGACATACGCTGAAACCATTGGGGAGGATGTTTCTATAGTGGTAGTAGCCAGAGAAGGCACACTCACCAAGAATAATCATAAGAGGGCCGCGCACCCGTGCACCACGTTTGCACCCACATCGCAGGTTTTCACCTTCTCTGCGATCCTCATCTATACATTATATGCTTGTTGATCCACAGGGTGTGCTTATAGGCGCCAATAAACAGGGCCATATTCTAGACTACCACAAAGTGGTGGCTTACGGTGCGGGCACAACCGTGGCACTCTGGGACCCCTTAGCTCCATCGAAAAAGGGGGTTTATCAGACGCTTAATGCTCACTCCAAAGAAGTCACCTGCGTGAGGTTTCTCCCCGACTCCGGGCTCTTGATCTCCGCTGCCGAAGATGGCAAAATTTGTGTGTGGAAGAACCACGATTCTGCCGCCCTGCTTTTTTCTTTGTACCTTAGCAATGACGAAAACACACATGCTATTACTACGTTATGTGCAGTGGAGAGCGATCTTATCTTGGTGGGGGACTCTTCCGGGAAAATTGCGCTATGGCGAATTACGAAAGACTTGGTTTGTGTGGATTCATTGGTGATCAAGACAAACTTCTATCCAACATGTTTAAGCACCCAGAAAATCGGAGACCGCTATATTCTTGTTGTTGGAGGCACAACCTCGAACTTGTATGTGTATACATTTGGCGAGAACGGAGGGTTCGAGCAGTGTGCAGTGCTCGCGGGCCATGAGGACTGGATCAAGAGCTTGGCCTTTGTGGAGGAGAAAAAGGGGCTGGAGTATATCTTGGCTTCGGGCTCTCAAGACCGATACATTCGGTTGTGGAGGTTACGTTTAAATGAGGCCATCGACGACTCGGATGAGGATGATTCCAAGCTAGTGCTTTTGTCCAATAAACAATACAAGTTTCCCTTTGGCGAAGGGCGTGCTGCATTCAGCTTTGAGGCCTTGATTATGGGCCATGACGATTGGGTTACGGATCTCAAGTGGATCCCCGCCTCTTCTTCCCATAAGCTTCAGTTATTGTCCCTGAGTGCAGATACAGCCTTAATAGTTTGGGAGATGGACGAAGAGTCCGGAATTTGGGTCACAGCAAGTCGTTTGGGTGAATTGTCTATCAAAGGTGCATCCACAGCCACTGGGTCTTCGGGAGGTTTCTGGTCTTGTTTATGGTTTGAAAACAACGGAAACCAGTACATTCTCACCAGTGGTCGGACCGGTGCCGTGCGTGTCTACAAATCTTCAGAAGCTAATACCTGGGAGTCTGTAATGGGAGTTACGGGTGCAGTACAGGAAGTTACTGATTTGGTATGGTCTAAAGACGGCACTTATGTGCTCAGTACCTCCTTGGATCAAACAACCCGGCTCATTGGCCCATGGGTCGACCATAGGCCCGATACAGACCCACAACAAAGAACATGGCACGAGTTTGCAAGGCCCCAGATCCATGGCTATGATATGATCTGCGCTGACAACATAAGTTCCACCAAATTTGTTTCTGGCGGAGACGAGAAGATTTTGAGAGTGTTTGAGATGACACAGTCTATTAATAACCTTCTAGGCAAGTTCTGCGATATCGAGCCAAAGTCACAGGCCCTTCCGGAGGCTGCTTCGTTGCCAGTTCTTGGGTTATCTAACAAAGCAGCCAATGAGCAATTGGAAACCGGCGAAGCACAGCAAAGAGAGGAGGATTATGAAAACGAAGGTGAAGCCAAACAGAAGGAAACTGTCGATTTACTCCAGGACCTTGAATCGCCTCCTTTGGAAGACTTCTTACAGAGACATACCCTCTTCCCCGAAGTAGAGAAGTTGTATGGACACGGGTACGAAATCACATGTTGTGCTACATCGCCCGACCAGGCACTAATTGCATCCGCATGCCGGTCCAACTCGGCCAAACATGCAGTTATAAGGCTATTCAATGCGCAGAAAGACTTCCAGTTGGTGGACAAGGTGCTCAAGGGACATAACCTTACCATCACCAGCATGGAGTTTTCAAGCGATGGAAAATACCTCTTGGCTGTTTCCCGTGATAGACAATTCTCCCTTTGGAAAGTGACCAATGTGGAGACCGGTGAGTTCCAGCTTGTGGAATTGAACCCCAAGGCACACAGCAGAATCATCTGGGACTGTTCATGGGCCCCACTCATAGAAGGCTCCACTCCTTTCTTCGTCACTGGGTCTCGTGACAAAAGCTTAAAGGCATGGAGCATGAAGTCTGGAGCCCCGGTTTTGGCCGACTCCTTCAAAACCCCAGAGCCCATCACCTCAGTTGCATGTTTCCAGGACGGGCTCATTGGAGACTCGGTGGTTATTGCCGTGGGACACGAAAGCGGGAACATCTCCATATACAAGTTCCTGGTCAAAGAAGAGAAGTTAGAAAAGGTGGAGGATTTTGCATCCGATATCATCCCAGCTCTGCGTGTGTCCAAGCTAGCGTTCAGCAAGAAGAAGGTGGGGTCCAGGTTACAGTTGGGCGTGGGAAGCACAGACTCCTCCGTCAGAATATACTACATTGAATAGATGAAGACAAGATTTGAACATGACCAAATTTAAGAGATGTCACAATTATCGTGTCGTCATAATCTGATGGGTCACCATAATCTCATGGACACCATAACCATAGTCTACATAGAGGCGCATGCACTGAGTATGCCACGATAAATCCAGATTTCTCACAAAAGAAATCCTGTACTAAACACAGACCATCTATACATCTGGGAATGGTGTGATCTTCAAATCCCCCATTTGTTGGCTAAAGGACTCGATGATTCTAGGCTGTACTTATGCCTGCCAGGTAGCAAAGCGGTATGCGCACGACCCCTCCAGTAAGGTGCGCGTGACAAGCACAACCAACGTAGCCAACACACCTCCATACAATGGCAGACAAATTCCCCGAGTTAGACATTGAGGCTAGTGGCCAGGAAATCGACGGTGACTTCTTCTCCAGAGAAAAAGAGCTAGTCGGAGACGAATTCAAGACAGACCAGGACAACGAATTGACCAGTGATGCTGACAACGACGAGATCCTGGAGTTCAAGGAGCAGTACCCCGAAGTGGGCTCCGAGCCCGAGGTGCAACAGGAGACCGTTGAATCGGAAGACGATGAATTTGAAGGTTTTTCGTCTTCAGCTCAAGCTGCTGATCAGCATGGTGAATCTGAGCCTTTGAAGGAATGGAAGCAACGCAGGGACTTGGAGATTGAGAAAAGAGAGAGTGCTAATGCCAAGAAGAAGGAGGAGATCAGAGCTGCAGCCCAACAAAGTATTGACGATTTCTACGACAACCACAACAACAAGAGGGAGCAGCAAAGCAAGCAGGTGTTGAAGGAGGAAGAAGCCTTTTTGGCCAAGAGAGACGACTTCTTGAAGAGAGGCACGTTGTGGGACCGCGTGAACGAGTTGGTGAGCGAAGCGGGTGAAGTTTCTGGCGGCGACCGGGACAAGTCCCGGTTTAAGGGCTTGTTGACCAAGTTGAAGGGGAAAGAAAACGTGCCTGGTGCAGGAGGATTCACCAGCTAGACAACTAGATAAGGCAATAAACACATATTAGAGACTCATACACATACATACACATACTAGATGAGACATACTAGAAAAAAAAAACGAATACTTGATTAGACTTGGTTGAATTAAATTATGGACTCAGTGCACTATGCGTTTCATGACTCTCATGAGACGATCACTTTGCAACTGTTGGCAGCGGTGTTTAAGAGGCCCATCGCTATTGTTGCTGACGTAGTCTTGAAGATTCATGAGTTTCCACACCAAAAAGCACATGGAGGCCGCTTCAATGCGCTGCCACGTTCCTACTTTCAAGATAGTGAACCATGGGTGATTTTCCTTGAGAATACGCCACTTGGAGAGGACTATGATGCGCAAGAAGTACATGTTAATGCCATTGTAGAAGCTCACCAGGAGCTTTCTAGCCTCGGCGACTTCCTTTTGCTGGGTATTAAAGACAAGTGGAAAGTTCTGGGTGGAGATGGTCACCAATGCAGCCAAGAAAGCAACGGCTTTAATATAGTTCTTGGTCACATTTTTCATATTGGACACGTATAGCTTGTGGATGGCCGGAATGCGGGTCAACATGGGTGCAGTTAACGATAAAATCAACATCGATAGAAGGGACGGCTTGTATAGGAAGTTTGCAATGGAGTTTGCTTTATGAGCAGATTTCTTGAGGTATTGGAACACCTCAGCCTTGATATCGGCCCCTTCTCGCCACCCACCAATGACCAGAGGAGCAAGGTTGGCCAAGAGGAAGTAGACTCCGAGGTATGCATTGTGCTTGATGTAAGCCAGCAAAAGCCCTGGCCAAGAAACCGACTGGAAGTTGACGCCCATGCGGAAATTGATCCAGATGGGATCTAACAAGTACGTTTTCAACAGACTGGAGAGGTACCGTTGGTTCAACTTGTACCTAGTAGGAGTCAAGTAATTGGACAAGATCTGGGCGTAGATTAAGGGGAAAATCACATAGTGCTTGCGCTCATAAAGCAGCCTGACCCAAGGCGGGTAGCTATCGAGCTTGAAGTATTTGGCAGACGATGGTGACACTATGAGTGCCGAGCTGGGAGGATTCAAGGATCCAAAATACCTCTCACAGAGGTACAACGAGACATAGTCCTTGGGAATGTTGCGGTTTGCCGAAGTGGCGCCATAGAGAAACGCCACCGAAACAGCATTGGACAATTTGTTACGGCGCCGCTGGCTGGCCTTGTTATTGTTGTTATGGAAGTACCTGTTAAGAAGAGCACGGACCCAAGGGTTTGCAGAGAGAAATGCCGTCCATTCGAGCGGTTTATTGGCCTTGATGAGTAATAGGAAAAGTGCCCATTTGGTGGCCTTTTCTAGAGACCGGTGGAAGGCCTGGGCGTGGAGTTCGAGGTCCATCCTGGGGAAGTGTGGAGAGGTGAATACACGGAACATGGGTGCCTCTTTTCTCGGTCCTGCAGGGTCGAGTGGCTTCATGCAAAGAAGCCTAAATTAAGAACTGCCACTATTGTCTCACAAGGTACCGAGCAATTTTACCTTTTCAACAAGTATTGACGGTTTCCAGTGGCAGTTTTTTTAGTTGCCGTAATTTTCTAGTTTTTTTTTTCCCAGTATTAGATTTACTAGGGGTTTGAATGTGTCTCATAGAACTCTTATAGAGCGAAGCTACTTTTGGAAATCACTGTTGTAGTAGTTAAATTAGATTGGTTACAATAGTATCAACTAAAAAAAGTTTCTATTTAGTTCTGTGGTTTGAAGGCATTTAGTTAGGGTATAATTTATAAGCTCGGTTGTATTAATAAGTCCTGTGTTATGAGCCCTGGCATGGTATGGCTCAAATGAAGGAAGTTAGAATTCGTACGCTTTTGGGTCTAAAACATTGCAATCCTGGAGTAGGTTTTTCAAGGGCTTTAAAACGTATTACTGGTTTTTTTGGGAATATTTCTAAGGCTAAAGCATAGTGATAAGCGTTGAGACTAAGCAAGTAATAAGTATCAGTAATAGGTATCAGTAATAGGTATCATTTGTCATAATACAGTGAGCTGAAATTTGGCAAGCTTCAAAACATTGATGACAAGGAATTCATATTGAATACGGGGAGATTCTCGGAAATAAATAGCCAATGACAGTCTGACATTTATATGTCTATACACTGAGTAAGTTACAAGGAACTGGATGGATTCGTCAGTTCTTTTCCATAGAGCAGTGTGGCATCCAAAGTACAGGACAGAAATCCAGTATAAGATGAGGTAGTCGTTCTTGATGCCAGTTCTAGGCTTATCTACTTGTTTTTTCCGAATGGTAGAATACAAATCCAAGAAATCCTACTGTCCTATACTCCATAACATAGCACTATATAGGCAAATACACTTATATACCTTGGTCATGGACTAGATCAATCTAGGTCATATTTCTAGTAATGAGTTCCAAACTTGTTAATAGAAGACACCTCAAGTGTCGTAGACAGAAAGTTCAGCAATCAACACATCCTAAAAGGGTAACATAGACTGGTAAAAGACAAGACTGGTTTTTCAGGTAGAAAATTCTAGGTATATTTTTACCATTAAAAAGGATAATATTTGGATTTTCAAGTGGAGGCGAAGAATCAAATGAATGACTAAGATAATGGAATAAGCAGTCTAATATTCTCAAAAAGAAATAAATGAAATCAATTAGTGTTTATATAAGAATCAGTCGACTAATGAACAAAAGAAAGCATTGAGGGAGGGCCTTCCAAGAGGTGTTGAAGAAGGTGTTGAAGAAAAGTGTTATAGTGGAGTGTTATTTACTTTTCCTACTACCTGGCTTAATATTCTATTACTTTTAGATCCAACATAGGTATTCCTCTACCTATTGAGGTATTTTGGAGCTTTTCCATCCAATCCTAACAATGGTCATTCCATAAACGCCGTCCCCTCAATCATCATTGTATGAGGTACCAGGAAGGGATGTGAAGGGTTTTCCCGCAAGATAGCAACAACCAGTTGACTAGGAGACCCCGCTGTCAAGTACTTAAGTAGTCCGTTTCCTCCCTCTGGGGACTCATCGGAAAATGGACATAATACACAGAGTACCTGACGTAACATCACGCATCTAAAAATTACTAGTACATTCTCTATTACCAGTATATTTACCATTACTAGTCCTCTATCACTAATATGTATTACTAGTCTTAATCCACTCACACTAGCTAAAACTAGTACTAACTAAATACACTTACTAGTTTAGCACTATTATTAGTGTTTCATTTTCTTAGACCTACATCAACGCGCATAGCGAGTCCGGTGCGACCAGTGAGTGAGGCCCACACATACACTGTATAATTCCTATTGACCATGACATCAGAACCAAAAAAATATTTCAAGTGTGGATATCTCATTTGAAGGAAAACAAAGAAATCTGTAATATAAAAGAATAAAAAACGGAATAAAAAATCAGTATACTTATATTAGTACGGTGTCTCATAGATGCCTCAATTATTCACACTTCAGTGCCTCACTAGGTTCGCAATTCACCCTTGTATTTAGTATTTAAAAATCACTACCATATTCCATACCTGTCACCACACCTTATATAAGCACACACGGTGTCACTACAACCAGACCACCTTCATTCCACCTACACCTAAACAATAATTCATACCTAATATTTATTCTATTCTACGACCCCTATTATTTGTTCTATTTTTTATTCATTAAACTATTGTAGTATTGTTTTTTAGTATTGTTTTTTTATATTATTTTTTAGTATTGTTTTTTTATATTATTTTTTATATTGTTTTTTATATTGTTTTTTTGTATTGCTTTTTTGTATTGCTTTTTTGTATTGCTTTTTTGTATTGCTTTTTTGTATTGCTATTTTGTCTTGCTTTTTTGTCTTGCTTTTTTGTCTTGCTTTTTTGTATTTCTTCTTTGTATTGCTCCTCTGTATATTGGTGTGCTTTGACTCTGGTGTATTTTGGCTCAGTGCATTGAAGCATTATCTGGCCCCAAGACCCATGCACTCCCAAACATACAGTCGCGGTGCCTTTCGCGTCTCCACAGTGATCGCTTAGTACAAGCTCATACCACCTCTTCGTGCCACCATGGATGCCTCAGACATAGGGCTACATACCAAGTCAGACCGACGCTCAAGCGTGGCGTCTTCAACGTGCTCCTTGGCTCGTGCCAACTCCATGAGCCGTGGTATCAGCATCAAGACCGTGTCGCCCAGCTACCACACGAGGCATGTTCCTGATCTGGATCTGGTGCCCGCTTTTGCTAATGGACGCGCCCGAAAAGATTCCATGAATACCTACTCCACTTCTTCCAGTGCTCTGCAATCGCCACGCGCTTCTCCTGGTGCTTTTGATGCTTCTCAGGCTTCTGGTGGCTCTGAGTTGAAGACTTTTCATTCCCGCCGCAGCAGCACCACCACCCTTAGACTGGATTCGGCATCCCAGAGCTCGGATCCGATTTCCACGAATTATTCATATGGGCTCAAAATGGATTATAGACGCTCGAGCTCCTTTGCAAGCGGAGGAAACTACGACTTTGCTCTTCCACCTCCTGCTGAGCTCTCAAGGCTAGATATAAATGAGCAGCTACGACTTTTAGCACTCAAGGAAATGTCCGTGGTGGAAATGCGGGATTCTATTGCCAATATGAAGTCCAAGCTACACGATTCAGAATGTGATCTTGCCAACCTACGCCATTTGATTCAGAAATCCCTATATCGTGAGCTTAACCTCCAGCACCAGGTCACCCAGAGGACAACGCACAACCCCAACCCTCAACCCGAAAAAGTTACACCTACTGATCTTCCTAATGGCAATGTAACCACACCTCTTAGACCTAGCAATAAGCAAAACGAATCCAGAGGTGCTAAGGTTGCGGAGAAGCCTCGCACTAGAGCCCCAGACCGACTGTCGAAACTATGGGCCAACCTTTCCAAGCCAATAACGTTCATCCAGAGTCTAGATCTGATGATCCTGAACGAGTTTGAAAAGTCTATAGTGGGCGACTTGAAGCGTGAAAACCCGGGGTACTATGCCCGGAGAGATAGCCAAGCCCAACGTGGACGGAATCATCAGTACCAAGACGAAAATTACCGAAAGCATCAACAGAGCCAGAGCCAGAACTACAATCAAGATCAGAACAATTACAACCCTAATTCACACAAACAAGATCATACCAATCAAGACCACCAACGTCATATCCAACATCAGCAACCTCTAGCAAGTCGAAGAAGGTACTCAGATGAGGCACATCCAAACCAGGCTCGAGATATCGGCAAAAAAGACGCTGACGACATGTTTTATGCGGTGTCCAACTCTCTTTGGACGTTTGTCAATGAGGTGAAAACAAATGTGATTTCTACCATCAACGACAATGCAGAGCACCTAATTCTGCCGCCCAAAAGCCCACCGGCTCATGAACCCTCGGACGAAATCACCTACTCCCCGCTCAACTGTGAACTCGAAGATCTGGGAGACTTCGAAAAGAGCGGAGACGATGAAGAAAGCATAGATCTTTCCATGTACGCGTCCATGCGTCGCAAGAAGTAGGCCTTCTGCCTATAGTTTTATAAAGGGACCGAAAAGGACACT
Source organism: Metschnikowia sp. 00-154.1 (assembly GCA_002370645.1). Classification (NCBI taxonomy): domain Eukaryota; kingdom Fungi; phylum Ascomycota; class Pichiomycetes; order Serinales; family Metschnikowiaceae; genus Metschnikowia; species Metschnikowia sp. 00-154.1. Next base: position 47,995 of record NKZI01001888.1, on the reverse strand, counting down.
ACAGACGCTTACATGAGATCTCGAAACATATTTGCATACTTTAACGCATTTTCTACAACCCCTGTAAGCCTTTAATCATCTCCGAGTGCTTGAGGTCCTCGGCCTTCTTCTCAGAGACGTCGCCAAGCGACCGCAAGTCTTTTAACAAGATATCCTTGAGCTTGTCAAAGTAGACGTCCTGCAACAAGTTCCGCACGTTTGTCTCGGACTTCTCTATGATGGTGCCCAAATTGACGAGATGAGACCACTCGGCCGACTCGGCCTCTGTACTGAGGGTTTGTGTGGTTTCAGTTTGCCGAGTCAAGTTTCCGGACAATGACAATGAAGACTGCGTGCTTTGCAAATCCAAAATCACAGACGTGGTCACTTTGTATGTGGCAGAAGTGGAGCTTTCGGGGATCACCTCGAACACGTGAATAGCGTCCCACTTGCCGGATTTATCCTCGGTTTGCTTCTTCAAAAGCACCACTCCGGCAAATCCCTCTTCAATGCTATTGGCATCCAAGTCCTCAGCTGTGTCCCACATGTAAACCGAAGACAAGCCACTTCCCTCGTAATACAAGTCTCTATAGATATCGAAACTCTCATTGGCCTTGATCTCCAACTTTCTCAAGAGGGCAGAAGGGTAAGGCAGGTCGTCATCTTCGGTGGGTGGATTGTACTTATTTGAGTATGGAGAGCGGTACAGGTCTCCGTCCCGGTTATAGTCACAGCACAAGAAATCCTTATTTGTTTCTGCACACTTCATGACCTTGAGGGGGGTGTCCACGGACGACAACAAGTCCTGGGCCAATTCGGCGGATTCTTCCGAGCGGTCGAGTTGGAGAAGCTGGCAGATGAAATCTAGATTCTTGGACACGTGCTTGGGGTCTAGGCGGCGCAACAACTCAAGCGAGCTGTCCAATCTGGTATCGTTCAGCATGGTGGAGAGGGTGCTTGGTGTAGAGTGCTCATGTGCCCGTCTCAAGTGCGCGGTGCACGGGTGTAAGGCCCAGGCCAAGCAAGAGAGCACTACTCTACTGATCTCTACTAATGTATTTAAGATGGATGTGAATAACTATAAAAAGTTCCTAGAGTGTTTCATCTCGCTGATTGGTGATTTTTAGATATTTAGTTGATTATATCAATCTGCCTGGGGACCAGTTCAGTGACCGACTAATAGTGAGAATTAATAGTATGACCGTAGCCCGAGACCAGTAAAGGTACCAGCGTACTAATACACTTGATTATAGCTTTTCTATGTTCTTTGTATTTTAATATGTAGATCGTGTAAACTCGATTGGTTAATTGGTTAAGTGGTAATTACCGGGACTCTAGTATTAGGTATCTATCACCTAGACTGGAACGTACTCCACCCCCAAGCGAGGTGCGTTGAGCACGATTCCAGTGATGATCCCCGAAATCAAACCAGCCACAGGCAAAGTAATCAACCAGCCCAGGTAACACCAGATCACCATTCTCCAATTGACGGACTTCAAGTCCATATTGCAGATACCCACGAAAACAGTGGCTCCGACTGCACATTGCGTGGTGGAGACCGGAATGGCCAACTGCGTGGCCATGACAACCGTAATGGCCGCACCAAATTCGATTGCAAATCCTCGCGAAGGTGACTGCAAAATCATCTTGTTCCCAAGAACACTCATGATTTTGTAGCCAAACGTCCACACTCCCAAAACCAAAGATGCTCCGGTGAACACAAGAATCCAGATGGGAGGCGTGGCCTTCAAGCCCTGGTCCGCCCAGATCAAGTATACTGTGGATAAGGGCCCCGAGGCATTGGCAATATCGTTGGCTCCATGGGCAAAGGACATGGTGCATGCAGTGATGGCCTGGAGCAACGAGAACAAGAACTCGATCCGGTTGTCGTAGAATTTGGACTTGGCGTGCATATCCTTTACGTTATTACCCAACATTCCGGAGTTGTTGACTTGACTGGAGATGACATCTTGGGTGAACCCATGAGAGACAATAAGCCACAAGAGGCGGGGCCACAGCTTAGGTCCACTCTTTAGGAGCTCCCACCATTTTTGACTTGTGGTCTCGGACTTTTCGCTTTCAATGGAGACCACATGGTCACTAGAGCTGATGGATTTCTTGGTTTCGAAGTGGTCTTCCTGTTTTACCACAGCATCGTTATCCTCGGCACGGCGACCTTTGTAGTAGTCAATCACTAGGAGTTGTCCTTCAGGAATAGGAGGGATATCATCCACGGACTTGAAGTAGTAAATGGGGCCTCTGAAGACATCGTACCATTTCAAGGTCCAGTCCTCGTACAAGGCAATTCTTCTGACAACTGGGAAAATGAAGATCATGTAGACAATGGTGGCCACAGACCCAACTCCAAAGATGGAGCCTAAAGTTGCACCCGTGGACAAGTCGTCCAACTTGAGCTTTGGCGAACCCTTCCACACAATTAACATGGTCAACACGGAGAAAGTGATGAACACCAAAATGGGGATCAAGATCAAACCGTTCTTGATTCCACGGCGAGTATCCTTGACTTCCAAAACACCAAACTTGATGATAAGGAAAACAATGGAAGAGAATGCTCCCGCAATGGCAGGAGCAATGAACCACGAAGCAACAATCTGGGCAAAACCTTTCCAGCCCCAGATCACATGGTCAGCACCCTTGGCAGCAATACCAACACCAATCACAGCACCAATGATGGAGTGGGTGGTGGAAACAGGCATCCCGATTGCAGTTGCAATGGACAACCAGATGGAAGAGCCCACTAAGGCCATGGCCATGGCAAACATGAGCACCGTTGGGTCCAGCTCAAAAGTGTCAGTTTTAATAATCTTCTTTCTAATGGTATCGGAAACTCTATTTCCCACCAAGACGGCACCGAGAAACTCCATGATGGCGGCTAGAATCATGGCCTGCCAGTACTTCAACGACCTGGAGGAAACCGACGACGAGAAGGAGTTGGCCACATCGTTGGCTCCAATGTTAAAAGCATCCAAGAATGCGAATATAATCGCTATGGCAAAGATATAGTCGAACTGATGGTAGTAGCTCATTTATATGGGAAGTGTATGCCGAAGAGTAGTCTTAGAAAGAGAGGTGTGGAAGAGAACAAGGGACATTTTAAATAGGGACATGCTCATTAATGGGAAATTAGCTTGGCCACGGGTACCAATTTCCGGCTCCAAGGTCCTGACGTCCCGTCCGATCCATTAGCATATGGGGCCTGGCTATAGGCGTTTTTTTTTTCTTGTCCACGAGAGAATTGGGTGCAAAATATCCCCTCCAAATTCTTGGCGCGCACCTTGGATGCTTGGCGATTCACGTTTATGGGCGCAGCCATAAGCTTCCACATGGACGTCTGAGTTTATATGGAGTAAACATATATGAACCTAGGCTTTACCAAGGAATCGAAGGGTTGTAGAAATACTTGACACTCTGAACATTCATTCCTTTCGACTCTCGTGACCGCTTACTCTGTAAGGACATACCGGCCTCCACAGATTCCTGTACACAACCCCCGAGAGTGCTCACCCTATTGTGACTATCCCACGTGGTGGCTAGCTTATCGGAAGGTCTATATCAGCCAACCAGACAAACAGGAGAGTGACGTCAATATGGTGACTACACATTCCAGAGACAATTTGGTAATCCCCAATATCATTTTAAAAGTCTTTTCAATATGAATCCATTAGTTTTTTGGTCAATGGACGATTTTTTATTTTGGTATTTTTGGTAATTAATATTGGCTATTGGGGTCAGGGCTCATACGCTTTTTCCCCCTGGTGAGGTCTAATGTACTGACTAAGCCTAGCTAGTGCGAGTCGATGTCTCAGCCGCACTTGAGTATAGCCAAATGTCAAATTGCCCTATTGGGTGATAACNCGATGTCTCAGCCGCACTTGAGTATAGCCAAATGTCAAATTGCCCTATTGGGTGATAACTGAATTGGCTGAATGTTTACGGCTAGGTTTAATACTGGTGTATTTTACTTTCCGACACGTGATCCATGATTTTTTTTTTTTTTGGGAAGTTTATTACGAAATATTTTTGTTGATTTTCTGTATTGCCATTTTCTGTCAATTCTAGTAAACTATAGACTGCGCGACCAAGACTCAAATGGGTGCAAAATACATCGTATACACCATTTAGAGGATTACTTTAAAATCTGCTCTTAATTCCACTTTCTTATTTTTCTATTCACTTTCATTAAATGAAAGGTCTAATGAACGTACTAATAATTCAAGTGCTGGTATAGGACTAGTTACTTGGCATAGTTAATTAGTAGTCAACCAAGGCGGTCTTAAGTACTACTTAATATATAGTGTGGAGAAGATAACGCCAGATCCGCAATCTTCTCTACAGGTTATGAGCCCTGAGTGATATGAACTTCCGGAGTCCATGAGGAACTGACAAGCATGGTAGGTGGAAACACTTTGCATTGGAGTTATTGAGGAAGAAGCTGAGTTCTCGGAGGAAGACTCGTCCGCTGAAGTGATAGTGTTGACCAGTGCTGGATCAAGCAGTGGTCATTAAGCATGATTAATCAACACAAGACATAATAATAGTTACTAAGTACTAGTGGTTTATTTTAGTATAATGTGTAAGTATTTCATAAAGTTGTTGGAAGTGCTGGTATATTCAGGATTACTCGAGGCTTTAGAGGCATACTTGAGCATAGTAGCAAGGCTCCACCTCTCATATAAGCTTCCTAGTCCTCTCATTACTGAATCCTTTCATAGCCTTTAAGTGCGTTTAAGTGCATTTCTGTGTATAGTTTAGCTCGTAAGAGTTCTAAAATAGTATCACCATGGCCAGCTCCTCAATTAGTATTAGATGGACAGGCATTTCGTATCCACTTCCAAAACTCAACTCACCAAATATAAGAGCCAATCTAGTACTCCAATTATTCGGAGCTTAAATCAAGAAGCTCAAGAATACTCACTGCTATCATCGACCACTGTCTGTAGAAGTACATCTGGATCCCATTACAGATAAACCAATGAAATGATAATGACTGAACCTCTGCTCACTTCTCTACTACTTTGCTACACTCTTATTTATTACTACACTAGAGATACTAAAGATTAGTTAAACCAATTAAAATATCAAACACTTAATCGAAACTCATTGTAACTCAATTATCAGTACTTGTCTCAGAGTTTTACCAAGTCACATGACCGAGGAAACACTGTTGATTGAATACTATACAAGAATAAAAAAGAACAGGCCCCTAGAAATATGTCTTTTAGTTCTTTTCTTTTTTTGCTATTCTTTATAAATTTCACCACCTCAGTTCTAATGATTTATTTTTTGTATTCTAATGGATTCCAACTCATGTCTACTAATTTGGTTGCAACCAATCAGCAGCGCGGGAAAGAAGCTTAGGGCCCATCCGCGTCACGTGGTCTGGGGTCACTACTTTTCTCACCGAAATCTCGGATGCGAGGATCGGACTTTCTCCGTCTGCTTTCTTTTGCCCACACAAACATTTGTCACTAATAATTATTAATCACTATAGAAACATTCCTATTCTACTCCAAACCCATATATTCCAATGTTCCATTTATCTGCATCTGTCAAGCTACAACACAGAGCCCTCCTGAGGCTCTTGTCCTTTAAAACACTCCCTACTCCTAATGCCAATGCCTTAAAGTTTATTTCCCCCAAGAGCATCACCCCCTTAGAAAACAAGACGTTCGAGTTTTCGTCGTCTATGGATGCCGTGCATTCGCCATTGGCGCTAAAAGTGTTCAAGCTCCTGGGAGTCAAGTCCGTTATGATCGGTAAAGACTTCCTTACCGTGAACAAGCAGGACCACATCAACTGGGCCAACCTCCGGCCCGAGGTGGTGGACTTGATGGATGAGTTTCTTACCAAGAATAAGGAGCCGGCTATCACTGAGGAGTTGTTGAACCAAAGCGACTCTCTTGCTGCATCCGAAGACGACTCCGAAGTCGTTTCCATGATCAAAGAATTGATTGATACACGGATCAGACCGGCTATTCAAGATGACGGAGGAGACATTGAGTTCAAGGCTTTTGATGAGCCCACAGGCACGGTTTTCTTGAAGCTCCAAGGTGCATGCAAATCATGCTCTCAAAGTGAGGACACTTTGAAAGGAGGCATTGAGTCCATGCTTATGCACTACATAGAGGAGGTGAAGCAGGTGGAGCAGATTCTTGATCCTGAAGAGGAAATTGCTAATCGCGAGTTTGAGCGCTTGGAGGCCAGATTGAATGCTAGGGCCCTGGTTTCTCCATCCACAACTTCGTCCTTCGCTCCACCTACACTTTAGCTCATTACGTCATGACTTTATTTATCTTAATGAATGCATTTTCTAGATATACATTAGATCCTTTTCTCTGGTGTATACGTTATATCTTTTTCTCTAGTATATAAATTAGATCTTTTTTTCTCTAGATGCCTCGTCCAACACATCACTAACTTGTTGCTTGATTCGAGCTAGGTCTTTTGCACCCTCGAACCGAGCATTAAGCTCCTTCAATAACCCATCGTCTAGACACTCTTTGCTGATCACCAACCTCACCTGATCAAATAGCTTCGCAAGCCATTTATCGGTGAAATGATGCCATTCCCTCGAAACATGGTTGAATCCTAGCACCAAACCCAAAGCTGCTATGCCCAATGCATTCTGTGCCTGTAGTCCCACCCAAAGATACCCACATACAGACAAAAGTGCTAATGGTAATTGATAGTAGATGAAAGCAGACACCAACGAAGTGTAGACCACCGGCTGGATCTCCGTAGGGATTCTCACATCGATCAAGTTGGCCTTAAATGACTGTAAAGGACACTTGACATGGGTGCGGTCTTTCTCGGAGTAGTTGGCGAACTTCTGTTCCTGCAAGCGGGCCACAAGCTGGCCCTTGAGGTAGTTGTAACTGTCGATACTCTCGGGCATGAAGTTTTTGGCAAAAAAGTCCTTAAGAATGTACTCCACGTTGTCGTTCTTCAAGTAGAGCTGCCACCAGGGGAGGCTTTTCGAAAAGAAGGCCTTAGTACGAGGAAAGAAGTCGTCCTGGAGCTCCCTGTGCATTTTGTTTGCTCCTTGCACCAACGTATTGAGCTTGAGGTCATTGTAGATGGCCCTGATCTGGGTTTCGGAGAGGTTATTGGCCGCAATCTCGCTTTTGATAAGGTTGAACAACCATTCCCTCAAGTTCTCTGTCCGGGTAGACCATTGCAAGAACTTAATAAGTTCAATGATATTACTTGCCTGGTATGCGTCGAAGTATTCAGCACCGGCCTTAGTCCCGTGTTTGTAGAACTCAGCAATACCTTGGTTCAACACTAGACTATCGACTTTGATTATATGCCTTGAGGTCTCGGAATTGGACAAGAAGGAAACTTGGCTATCCTCGGTGGATCGTGGCGTGAACTCGGTATTGTCGACCACGGTCAATATGATCTTCTTCTGCACTTGTTTGGGCAAAGTATCTAATAATGTGGACAAGTCACAAGTTACATAGATGTAGAACAGACACACGTCCACTAGCTTGGGGATATCAGCCACATTGTTGATCTCCAAAATCTGGAGGTTATTGGGAGTGGAGTCCAGCGTAGGAAAGAGGTTGGGGAACAGTGGCCGGTTCTGGCCATTTAGCACTGGAGAAGGTGCCTCGTACACATGCACCGTCCTCAGAAATGCACCCGGAAGGGTGTCAACACGCAAATTTTTGTCCTCAAGAATAAGGTTATTTTCAACCAGCGACCGGTCCCGGATCGGAGCATACCACGACTCACTTCCATCCGATAAGGGATTGGAGAGTAAGGTCTCTATGAGCTTAGACGTACGGCGGACTTGCTCGCTTTCATACACCACACCTACCAAGAGGCTTTGGGGAACAGGCGTATGGGCTTTTAGACTAAGAAATGACTCGATATTGCTGCACGTGATGGTATCGTAAGGGTACCATCGAACGTACTTCTTGAGACTCTCGTTCACCAGAGGAGTCAGACGGGAGGGGGGAACAGCGAGGTGGCGGATTGCGAGATGAAACGAATGTGAAAAACACCTGAAACGTGTATTGGACGCAGCAAGCGGTCGCCATAGGGGATGCAAATGCATTATGAGGTGCTGGATGCGTGGGGCAATGGTATTCTTGAGCGTGGGTACGCGATCGATTGCAGGTCACGTGCAAACCAGGCCTTTCCTACTAGTCATCAAAAGACATACAAAGTACGTTATATCTTCATTTTAATATATTATAACATCTTAACTCTGTCATGTCTCTCTAAAATTTCATGTCTTGTTTGATTTATCTCCTGTGTGGATGTTTGCTTTAGTATGCACTTACGCATCCACTTAAGCACCTACAATGTCTCTGTCTACTTAGAGTCTACTAGTACTAGTCTACGAGTCTACTAGTCTACGAGTCTACATGGAGTCTACTGATCTACTCAGAATAATTCAATGCCCATTTCTTTCGATATTTATGGCTCTTTAAAGTTTTAGTTTCAGATTAAAAAAAAAAAATAATTTTTTCTTAGTTTTTCCTGTTTTCTTGGTACCTCTACATGCCCATGTCATGTCTATATCCATATGTCTTCAGGTGATCATTTCATGATGTCATTATGTATATGGCCTCTTTTTTCTTTCAATTCCAAAGGGTTGTGCCTTTTTAAGGTGCTATCTTCAGAACATCTTCCGAAGTATCTACCCTATTATGTGTTATGCATGTGTTATTTATGTGACCTATACCGTGACATGTACCGTGATTTACACAGTGTATACTGTCTATACCATGACCTAGACCGTGTACAGTATGGTGTATACTGTAATCTATAAAGATGTGTTGTGTGCTGTTCAAAATATGCTACTGGTGCCTTCCCTTTTCGATGTTTTTTTCCATACTTTTTTTTTTAATTTTTATAATTATAATTACTCTATTGTTCTGAATATCTCCAATCTACTACAATGCCTCTATACATCTCTATATGTCTCTTTACAAACCTCTACAAACCTCTACATATCCAACCTCCCCCATATCCCTATATAAAACACTCTATTAAATACCTCTGAAGGCCATAATACTTCACTGACTTGTCAAATCTGAAATAAGTCTCAGTCCATTGGATGCTTCAATGAATGCGCACCCTTTGTTTGGCCTCTAGCATTCAGTCCGGGGCAGATACCTCCATGCGAGGTGCACTCGCGCGCATATGACACATTTCCCCTGACATCCATCTACACTAGATTCAAAAAAAAGCCATGACGTCTTATTTGGCACGAGCCCGTGCTGCACTATCCAAGAATGAAGCCGCTCAGGTTCTTCGAAAATACGCTTCGTTTATAGGGCCTGGTGTCATGATCTCCGTGGCTTATATGGACCCGGGTAACTACTCCACATCAGTGTCCTCGGGTGCCAGCTACAAGTACCAATTGTTGGTGATGGTGTTTATGAGCAATGTGTTTGCGGTGATTTTGCAATGCTTGTGTGTGAAGTTGGGTTCGGTCACAGGCCTAGACCTTGCAGAAATGTGCCGTTTGGCCCTCCCCTGGTGGCTCAATTTGTTCATGTACGTGTGTTCTGAGTTTGCCATCATCGCCACGGATTTGGCTGAGGTAGTGGGTACGGCCATTGCGTTGGAGATATTGTTTGGCATTCCTATGATTTTGGGCACGCTTATTACTGTCTTAGATGTTCTCTGTGTGCTTGTAGCATATCAGAAAGATGGTAACATGCGCCAGACCCGGATCTTCGAGGCCCTTGTTTCCATACTTGTGGCCTCTACGTGCATCTGTTTTGTTTTAGAGCTTTTCCAGTGTGATTTTCCTAAAGGTGCCGGTGGCCAGATCCTCAAGGGCTTTTTACCCACAAGTGGAGTCATGTTCAAGGAAACAAATGCGCTTTTCTTGAGTTGTGGCATTGTTGGAAGTACGGTGATGCCCCATTCCTTGTTTCTTGGCTCTTCTATTGTTCACTCTCGACTTAAGGATTATGACGTGGCCCATGGGAATGTTACTGAAGATGATGGTTCGGAGAGCGAGATCACTGCACCTGATACGCTCCCACACACCTATAACTTGTTCAAGTCTTTTTCGGATGGAACTAGCCTTGCGTCCAAGTATAAGCCTACGTATGCTGCTATCAAGCACTGCTTGAGCTACTCATATGTGGAGCTCATTTTTTCGCTCTTCATCGTGGCCGTATTCGTGAACTCGGCCGTTCTTATTGTGGCTGGGTGCACATTATATGGAAAACCCGATGCCGAAGATGCTGATTTGCTCACCATATACGAGATGTTATCGCACTACATCTCACCCAATGCTGGACTCATTTTCGCCTTGTCGATGTTGTTTTCTGGCCAGTCTGCTGGTATTGTGTGCACTATGGCGGGCCAGATCATATCGGAGGGCTTTGTCAATTGGACAATTAGACCATGGCTCCGGCGCCTCGTGACAAGAGTTCTTGCAATTGTTCCCGTGGTGATTTTCATCAGTGTTCTTGGCCGTGAAGGTGTTCCCAAGATCATGAACTTGTCTCAGGTGATCTTGAGTTTTATTCTTCCTATTGTCACTGCTCCATTGATATACTTCACTTCCAGCAAGAAATACATGACTGTGTACCATAAAAGCGTCAATGCAACAGAAACATCGCCTTTGCTTTCGGACGCAACAAGCTCCAATCAAGACGGCGGCGAGTTGCAGAAAGTTACTTTTGAGAACGGACCTTTGCTCAATGCCGTGGCAATACTCACATGGCTCATCATCACCTTTTTGAACATCTACTTAGTGTACTTATCCTGATGCGAATGGTTGGTTGACTTTTCCGATTCAAACGTTCATCAGCTTTAGTATCGTGGGTATATGCATAAGAAGAAGCCAACTTGTGATTCATGTCCAGAGAAATCCTGAGACAACAGCGGGTTTGGATATTGAATAGCTGTCACCTCAGGCTCAAGTTTAGCCGAATCATCAGTCTAAGAGATCCATATCATATTACAGCATACTGAAATGAAATGGATACCGCTGTACTTAACATTCATGAGGATACATTGGGTATCTTAGCATTATGATACCTGGGTTGAAAAGTGCTAAAAATGGTACCGACGAATAGAACACTAGAAGACATTTGTCAGTCTTAGAATATCCACAATCCAAATATCTAGGCACTACCATTCATAAGAGGTAGGTCCGTTGACCAAATTGGGGGCCCTGAATTGAAGACTTTCTGTGCAAGATCCCGAAATTCAGAGGCTAACCAAAATGTGAATTCCATGCGACACATCATGGAAATCCATACTGAATATAGCACCATACTGAAGTATGATGCGCCCATCTTTTTTGAAAGCATAATTGCAACCATGAAACTGCACCGTTTAGAGCATTTAGAAAATTGAAGAGAAATCACTTGCATCAAGAAAGGCCTTTTTAATTGGCTTAGACTGAAAACAAGTAGACTCAGATTTTAGAGAAGACATAACTTGAAATAGAGACTGTAGTGTAGATTTCAGAAATGGGCCGCGGCTGCAAAAAAAGACCCGTACACCCGGCTACCTCAGGCACTTTTGGCCCCCCATGTAAAAGCACAATGTATTGGGTTGAAGTCATGAAGTTCTGGTGGTAAGGTATTTCAATTCCCATAAACATACTAGTGAAGTTTCAAAGAAAAATATTAATTGTTGCGGGAATTAGGGCTAGAGTCATGTCCGGTTTCAGTCTTCCCAACACTACCCTCCAATGCCGTACCAATATGACTAACACCAGCCCCAGAGTATTTAGAATACTGCCCCAAAAGCATTTAGTGCAAAAACACTTTGTCGTGGTAATACCAAGAAGTATAAATATTTGATCTGAATATCCACAAGATCACAATTGTTCACTTTACCTATTGTTGTGGTGTTCATTATGGTCCATTTGGGTCATCATGGTGTGTTTAGAGTGTCACATCTTCATTGGTTTCCACTTATGGTTTATTTCCTGATTTCGAAAGAATAAATATACTTCAATATTTTCCAACACTGAGTCCATCCTTGGATGAGCTGAGCTTAGACGACGTTCTATTGTCAAGCAGATACTTGAATGGATCTTGTGTGCAATACCCACAAACAATAGGCCAACAAGTATAATTGGTTAGCAGGCAAAGTTCTTCTATAGTTTTCTCGAGGTTGCTTTAAAAACTTGCATACAATGAATTGTAACAAACAACACATAATATTATGAGGCCACATACACTAACACATATACGTGAAGTGAGTCGTTCAAGCAGAAACCACGTGTATTATCAGATTCTGTTAATGAGCCAGCCATGCGAGGGGTGTACTGGTTTAACCCGTATATCTCTAAGATATAGACAGCTAGATACACTCCCATTTAAAATTGACTAGCATTTTAGGTAGTATAATATAGGCTCAGATGGCTGTAATATGCAGTACCAGGACTAAGCTTTCAATTGGTGGTAGAAGAATTGTCAGGGGTTAAGTCTAACATACTTTTCATGTCTTTATAAGTACCATATTGAAGACCTAGTATCTACCTAGTATCTAAACCAAAAACAATCTCTTTTCATATTTTAAGCAGCTCACTTGGAAAGTTTCCTATTAAGGGAGGTTACCCGAAGATAGGTTTATAAGGGCATAGAGTCGTTAGGTTCTTTTCCCAGTATTTATTCACAACAACTGTAAGTTCTTCACTTGTATTTGGAATCGTGTCTTGATTTTTATGGTTAGGTACCTTAATCATACACAAAATCGCCCCTAGGCTTCTCGGATGATTTTAGTTGAAAGGGCAGGTCTCATGGTTCTATTAGGTAAGATTACTGCATCCGTAAAAAAAAGAGGTTACCTCAAAGCGTGAAGAAATGAGAGGATGGGTAACAAAAAAAAAGAAACTTTAAGAAATTTAATGAGTGAAAATATCCAGGGAGAGGTGTGTGTGTGTGGGGGGGGGGGTCTCATTTATAGACAATTTCTCTTTTCTTACCCCGCCCAGTTTATTTGCAGCCACCAGACATGCAGGAGCAGTGAGCAACGAAATATAAAGGGTAGGGAATTCCCCCATATTCCGAAACATTAATTGGGAAGAAAAAAAAAGACTAGCCACTTTAAGAGCCTGCGTGTTTACAGTGATCGTGTTACAAAAAGGAGACGGTGCTATTACTATTCTAGCCACCATAGACTCTTAATATCTTCTCACTAAATCACAGCTACTGACAGCTACTGACAGCTATTGACAGCTGCTGACTACCCACTAATTCCTTACTACCCAAAAATTTATCAAATCATTATTATATCGTTCCTATTTGTCACTTGACTAGGTGCATTAAATACCTGAAACTGACTGAGTATAGAGACCTTGATTATTGATCAAAATTAGATAAGGAGCTACGAGAAGTATTCAGTGGGTCCACTTCTACAATCAATCAGGAATATACTAATTGGTCAAGTACAAATAGGAAGAGTGCCCAGGTCTTGATTGACTTTCTCTTTCTAAGAAAGGTTACTATTTCCAAAATCACAGGCAATAAGTGAAGCCTACTAAGTCCATTCAATTGGCTGGCAAACTGAGGTGGGTGCAAAAAATACAGTGCTACAAATCTGGAGGTAAAAAAAGTTAATGCAATTGAAAGTTTTGAAAAAAATTTGAGTTTTGGTTTCAAAAAATGAGTAGTCCCTTTAAGTACTCGTATACCAGAAGTCCTTTCCCATCAGAGCATTCTCAGAGATTCTTCCGGTCCATGTTAACGTACCGCCTAAAATCATATCCACCATGAATGAATTAATATCTACAGTGAATAGATCCTTCCAGGATTAAACCTTTAGCATATTGGGGTTCTTTGGGTTTACCCTTCCCACTGGTTTAGGGGCTGGAAGTTTGGCATGACAATCTTCTTGGCCAGAACCACTGCAGATGGCATATTGCTGACATGGCAATTCGTAGCGTTCCAACTCTTCAACGGTGATGGTGCCCTTGAGGTCAAAGCCAGGGCGGAAGCACGAAAGTATGGGTTGAGTAGCCAATTGACTGCATACGACGTTGTGGATACACTCGTGGGGAATCCTAGTGAGTTGTTGGTCTTTGAAATCTTTGCAAAGCGTACCACTAGAAGCGTGGTCCAATGCTGCGTAGTGGGTGCAGGGTCTCTTTTCAAAACTATTTTTTTCTTGATGCTCTTGCTCCCATTTCAACTTCATTTCCCCAAAAATCAGACCAGTTTGCTAGTGTTTACGAAATCTTGATAGGAGAGGCATTATCAGCACGGATTCAAAGGGTAAATACGGAGGAGAACTTCATTGGTTGAGTATAGTTAAATGATATCTACCGTGAAAATCTACCAAAGTCTGGGGGACTCATCTTTTATATCATATTCAACATGTAGGGTGTGATGAACTGGCCATAAAAATTTACACAGCCCCCTAGTTAATTGCTTGGTGATTTTATATGCCATTATTTACAAGACACATAACCCTGAAGCAAATGCTGGGTGGGTCATTCGGGAAAATCTCAGGTGCGCACCATGTTCTTGTTCAGATTCATGTCCATATTCATGTCCAGATTCATGTCCAGATTCATGTCCATATTCTTGGCTCTATTGTATGCGCAATAGACCTGATCCGCAGATGCAACGCAATAATAATGTGCTTAGTACCAAGATCCAAGCATCCACTGCTTATTTCTTCTTAGTATGCTAGGGTGAATTTCAATTGATTTCCTTACGTTCTTCTAAAGAGGAATAAAGAGGAATACGTGTTAAGTATAGGAACTCGGGTCAGATAACCAAGAACCAAGTCTAACCAAGAGGGTGAGTTTAAGCTTAGAGAAGTGATTCTGGGCCATTTGAATAGTGACTTTCCATACTGCCACATTGGTTCAAAACATGCTCATCTGGTCATGCATCAGGTTAGGCTGTTCAATTTCCATGTTCCTTTTTTTTTTGTTTCACTTTAGAACGTGTACATATGATCCTTAGAGGCTTATAGATGCCCTGCAAGGTTCCATTGTACTCGTCAATATTGCAGCAGAATCTTGTAATACGAACAATGGCTACATCCATATGGAGGAAATTTCTTGAAATTTGTTGTCAGCATTGTGATGATTTGTGTGAAGTCACGTCAAGACATGAATTGATTTCTGAGTTGTCCTTAGCGTACCTGCTCATCTCTACCCACTACCATGTGATCTGACAAATTAAACATGACCCTAAGTAACTAAGCACTCAGACCAATGTTCTGACCAACCAGTCTGACTATTAATTTACTTCAATTGAGCATAAATAAGGTCACTTCCCTATTGACCTTGGATCTGACCTTGGATCTAAAAATGAATGCTTATGAATCATTTAGTAGGTAGACAATCTGGTGCGACTTGAAGATGCACCTTTTTTCTGCTCATAATATTTTGCTAGCTCGCTACGCTCAACCACACCAAGCATGTGCATCATTAAGTGGAAATAGCAACAGGGCTTGCCAAGCTCCATGGCTAGATCCAGAGGTCAATTCCAATATTTTGCATCATGGGAATACGAAACCAACTTGAAACAGCACATACTAAATGCAGTCAATACTAAATCCAGTATTTGATTTATAAGAAGCTTCATTTTTTTTCATTTTTTTTTCAATCTTTTTTGGAATTGTTTAATTTTGGTGTTGGTTTTTATTGGTTGGTACTGATCTGGTGTTGCTTATTGGATGCTTTTTGTCGCTTATACAGTTTTGAAAAACACTGTATGCGAGAGAGACCCCTAGGATTCGCGCATTCAAGTGCTTGTTCAAGGCTTGAACAGTGCACTTATAATTTGACCCTTCATAGATCCATTCAGTGATTTATGATAATTTCATATTTGAGAAGGTGTTGAACATTTTGCAATTTTAATATCACCTTGAAAAAATCATCCAGGATCTTGGCATACGTTCTGAGATGTCTCTTAGCTGTAGGAGTAGATCTATTAGTGTTGAATAAGTGCACACTGTATTTGTTCAGTTCAGTTGGTGCGCTTAACATTGTTAGCCTCCGCCTTGAAAGAGTAAAAAGTGGCCCATAATAAATAGCACGCAAGGTTTTTTTGGGCTGAAGAGCTAAGTGCTGTGCTGTACTCTCTGAAACTTCTTGTAATACATATTACATACTACATATTGCATACCACACAATTACGTAATTACATAATACATAGTAGTATGTCGCTTTGGGAGAATGAAAAGTGGGGTTGCTCAATGACTATTCTACACCCTTGATTGATGACCGAGTCATGTTCTTAAAATCTATACTATAAGACCCACACCTAAGTATTATAAATACTTTTATCCTATGGACTCTCATTCTTCGCAAATGTTCACACTAGACAGTCAGAGTATTGTGTAACGTCTTGTATTAATTGCTCGTGGTCATTAAGTTATGTAAATCTACCGCTTCTGCGCTTGTGCGGTGCCCGAAGACTGGCCAACCGCCCGGATTTGGATGATATCACTGGCTGCGAAGACACCGGTCCGGGTAAAGTACCTTGGTAATCGTTCAACAAAACTGGGAGCTTCTTGCTCACTGGGAACGACAACGTCTTGCCATTGCATGCGTTGGATTTGGTAAGCAAAAACAATAACTTGGCGATTTGCTTGTACAAGGCCTTCTCGAGCGCCGTGGGGACCGACGGCGATGGATTGTGTAAGTACCGCTCTTGACGCAACTTGTTGAGCTTCAACAAGTACTTAGAGATGGCCTTTTGCATTTCAAGAGGCGATCTTAGAATCTTGCTCTTTTGCTCTTTCAACTCCTCCAAAACTTTAATATCCTCTGGCTCGTATTGCGCCAAGTTCTCAAGCTTAACCTCTCCCGATGCCGATGCGGCTTCTGCAATTTCCGTCTTGTCTTCCGAAGTCTTCCTCTCTTCACTGTCAACCTTCTCATCTGCGTCAGCCTCTGCGTCACCCCCCTCGGGCTTGGACCTATTGTACTCATGGGTAATATCAGCCAACTTCTTTAAACCCAAATGGTTGAACCAGACGGCTTGCTTAATATCACTACCCAAGATGGCATTGCGGGAATCTACCGAAGGCCCAATGGAGAGCACATTACTCTTCTTCTCGAAAACACGCAACTCGTTTGCATCGCAGTTCTTGACCAAGGTTGAGTCTAAGGGAGGCTTCAACGTCTTCTGCTTGTATTGCAACCACTTGGGAGACTCGATCGTGTACCAGTTTGGGTGGAAAAACCCTTCCATTATTTGAGAGTTTGCCTCGGATGGTAATGAGATTTTGGAGATGGGGTTTTTGAAGGCCTTTATGGAGCCTGAAAGAGAGGTGTTGACTCCGGAACCAACAGCTTTAGAAAGAAGCCAAGGGTCGGGAACGACGGTGGACCGAGGATCAAGCAACGATCTTCCCGTCAAGCCAGAGAAAAGCGGCTGGCTAGCACTATTGGTATCTGCAGAACCCTGCATATTGTATGAGTTGTGATAGCTGGGAGCGACTGGTTCGTCGGATTTGTTGACATGAGTGATGAACTCGCCATTGGACGCCAAATGCGCTTTCAGCATCTTGTCGAAATCGTCTCTAAAAATGCCCAAGGCATCCTCGTCGTCAGACTCTTTTTCTTGGACCACCTGGAGACCAAAAGCTTCCACTTCACGCAACAAAATTTCCGTGATGGATCTGAAAAAAGCATCGATTTCCACATACGTCTCCGAGCCGACCTCGTGCTGGAGAATAGCAGCGCTCGAGGCCACCACAAGATCGTGGAAAAGATGGTATGGCAGTTTGTAGTTGAGTGCAGAGAGTTTCAGCAATACACTGGATTTGGAGCCTTCAGGCGCTTTGGACACGTGTTCCTGGTACGCCCTGACAATTACGGCCGGATTGGGTTCATGGAAGGCCTCGGGCACCACTTCGGCCGAGAGCACTTGATGATTATCTGCATGGGCCAAGACAGGGGCGAGTTCCAGTAGTAGAGTTTGGAAGGCTGGAGTTAGTGGATGTTTGGTGTACGGAGCTGGCGGATTGCTAGCATTTTGAAGATGTCTAGATTGATTAGACATACCTTGAGCGGACATTATATAAGTGTAGGGTATCTGATATATTGATTGTTTTTTTTCGAGACTTTCCGCGGCGGCCATGTATGCAGGAAATTAACGTACCATTACTCAGTGGTGAGAAGTAGCACTGAGAAGTAGTTTGTAGCAACACCAGTAACCAGCAATGAGTGGTATTAGTCATCAAACAATAGCTTAATTTCGTCGATCCTTTGTTTACGTCTTTCCTCCTCCTCCACCTCCACGGCCTCTCCCATCATTCGTTTTCTCTCTTGTATGCGGAGCATCTTCGTCTCTATAGAGTTCTTGATGATAAAGCGCACCACCTTGACATTCTTCTCCTGCCCAATGCGGTGCACACGGTCAATGGCCTGGTCCTCTATACTGGGCGACCACCAGGGATCCATCATGTACGCTCTTCGGGCACACGTGAGATTGAGCCCCACTCCGCCTGCCTTGAGAGATAAAAGTAGAATGGTGATCTTCCCGTTTGCTCCACTCTCCTTGGTGAATTTCCGTAGAACCTTCTCCCGCTCTGCCACATTAAGCCGCCCGTCGAATTTGTATAGAAGAAAGTCCTCGGCCTCACCCGTTCCCAAGTTCTTAATTTCGCTCTCTATGATATCGAGGTATGTGGAGAATTGTGAGAACACTACCACTTGCTCTCCCGGACATTGGTCTCTTAGTTCACGAAAATGGTTAATCAAAGCGTTGATCTTGGAAGAAGTTTTTTCGGGGTTGTAGTAATATAGCTGGAAATTGTAATCCGGCTCGTTGGTGTTATTGGTGTGGAACCTCACTTCCTTGGCCGATGTGTCTTTTGCTCGTGCCTTGAATAACCTGTGCTTGGAGATCGGGTGTCTGCAATCGGGACAGAGAGGGAGGGAGCCGTTGCCTTTTTGGAAGTTGATGTGCTCCATTACACAGTGGAGGCAGAAGTTGTGGCCACACTCAGTGAGCGTAAACTCTCCTATAGTGATGGGAGCTTGGGTGCAAATGGAGCACTCGGACCCGGCAATGTCCACTCGCTTGTAGAGACTGTACATCTTCTCCTTCATGGCCGTTTCCAGCGCAAACCTTTCCTCTATGATGGGCTTCTCGTACTCGGCCAATTCCTCTTGCCATGCGTCATCGAACTCACCACTTGAAGCCACCAAGTCCGGGTGACAGCACACCTGGCGAAGACGAAGAATATGGGTGAGGATTTGCGTGTACTTTTTGAGCAAGTCACCTGATTTCATGCCCTCTTTATAGGACTGAAACGCCTTGGACTTGAAGTAGTTGTAGAAGAGCTGCTCGCGGTCGGAAAACTCAAGCTCTTCAATTTGCACTTCTTTTTCAGGCAATTGAACTAATGGCGTACCATCTTTTTGTTTCATAGCCTTTGTCCGTCTAAGGAAGATCGGCTGCAAAATGGATTTGACAACGTCCAACGTCTGGTGGAACTTCTTTTGCTCAAAAGGAAGAGTGACAAACGTCTTCCAGTAGGAGAACTGGTCCCATGGCTGCACCTTCAAAAACTTGACTTGCGAGAAGATATCATCAAGCCGGTTGACCACTGGAGTTCCCGTCAATACCCACCTTCGGTCCAGATTGAGTTCATGTACAGACCGAGCGGTTTTGGTGGCTCTGTTTCGGATTGTATGGCCTTCGTCTAGCACTATTCGGAAAAAGTCCACCGAATAAAGTCCTATGCTTGGGAGTTTGCCGTATTCATCACGGCTCTTGTTGATTCTGGCCCATTCATTCTGGACAGTACCGTATGTAGTAAGAACAACTATAGGGATATTATTTTCCCTGTTGCACAACGTGAGACTAAGATCCGCCTGTACCAGTTCACCATAGTAAATGAGACACTTATGGTTTGAGTTGTTATTGGCCCGTTCAAACTCGCTCTTCCATTGTGAGAGAAGCGACATGGGCAAAATTATAAGCGTGGACTTGGATGCGTATTTTTTGGAGCTGATGGACGTGTTCTTGGTATCGTAAGGAACCGAGTTGATCAAGGCCAAGGTCAGAATAGTCTTTCCTAGACCCATCTCGTCGGCCAAAATTCCTCCTTTTAGGAAGTTCCTCATGAGTGGTTTCTCCAACGAAAGCTCACCATTATAGAGGTTAGCATAGAAGTGATCTTGTTGTGGCGCATTGCCGTTTTGCAGAGAAGATCCACGTGGGTCTAGAGGCCACTGGAACACGCTCCACAACGGATGCATCATTCCCTCATCCTGTTCATTGATGACTCTTCGTCTTTGGGTGGAAAATGGTGAATCCTCGGAAACAGAGAGTGTTTCTAGCAACTCACCCTCTTTTTCTCGGCTAAGCATCCATGCTAGACCTTGTTTCTGATATGATCTCAACAGTAAGCGGAAGTTTTCCTTGGGAGGTTCTGTTGTTTCGGGCAAATTGTCGAGAAGATCAGACTGCTGATTGGAAGTGTAGAATTCTTTGAGCTGGTCGAGATTAAGCTCTTCTGTAGGGCCCAGGGCTTCGGGTTTTGGAGTGTTGGATTGAGAAGTGTCTGAGTCATCAAGAACTTCCTGTTCCTTAGACAGCGAAGGAAAAATGCTTAGTTTCTCGAAAAGCCTGGATATTGTTTTTTGTTTCAAGCGCAAGGCAGCTTCGTTCTCTGTCTCGGATGAGAAGCTAAAGTTCAGAGGCTGCGCCTTCTTCTTCTTTAAAACACCTTTTTCATCCATATCCTCGCCTGCAAAAAGCAACTGTTCGGCAAAAGTATTGTTATTGAGGCAGCAGTAGATCTGGAGGAAGAATGGATCACCTATGGAGAGCCTGCGCAGAGTATCCATCAAAACCACGGCTTCAAAACTAGCAAGGTCCAAGTCAATCAAAGGCAGTAGTATACGGGTAATATCTTCAGGAAGGCGGCCGATTTCTCGTGCTTCGTCTTGGGTGTATAGACGAATAACAGCAGAATCGCCAAATTTGGAAGCCACAATCGACGACTTTTTGATCTTATTAGGAAGAAGTCGTTTTATATCCAAACGTTGCTGGAACTTGAGTGTTTTTAGGTATGGCCGTGTTGCCCATGCCTGTACATCCAAGGTCCCAATGTACCGTTTCCAGGACATGTTTTCTTTTTCCTGTCGACGCCGATTGGAATAGATTTGCATTTCCTGCGTGATCCCCTGTATCCGGTCTTCGTACGTACTGTTTTTGGACCCAGAATTTTGGGTACCTCTTTGCAGTGACCCATTTAGGGTCCCCTGTGACCTATTTTGGGAGCTTCTTTGCCCATTTTGACTATTTTGCAATTCCACAGTTTCTCCCAGGTCTATGCTGGAAAAGTACTCGTCCGAAGCCAATTGTATATAATTCGGCCGGTTAAAATATTTGACATGTAGGTGTTTTATGATCTTTTCCGACACTTCACCAATAATCTGCATAATCTGGCCCTTGAAAAAATCGTACCCGATCTGTGATAATCTCTCTTCTTCGCCATTCTCGGTGGCGTGCGGGGAGGAAGGTTGGTGTAGAAGGAACTCCGCTGTTACATGCTCATCAGGAACAAAAAGCAGATCTTCCTCCACAGGGTCCTGTACATCTTCATGGTCATCTTCATGTCTATCCTCATGGATATCCCTATGGTCGTCTCCATGAGCTGATTCCTGAGTATTTAGTGTATTCTCTGTTACGTGGACCGATTCCTGAGTATCTGATTCCTGGGGTTCAACCTTGCTTCTCTTGATCTTGTTGTACTCCCTCTGGAGCTCTTCGTCCACTGGTTCGGGCACAGCCAGAACTATAGTTTCGTTTTCCGGGACAGGAGGCTGGGTCTCCACTATAGGGTCATGGAAGAATCGCTTCTTTGTCAGAGATCGGGTGGTAGGCATAGATGGAGAAGAGAGCCGCGTCTGGTTGCGCGTTATACGTAAATGAGAAATCGACTGCAAATACGCACTGCAAAACACGCACTGACTGGACATGATACTTTAGTTATGACGTAATAGAGATGAATACTACGATACGATACATCTTTAATTTTTGAAGTAGTTTCTGAATTGTTTGGTAGCATAAGGTTCTAGACCCTTGAAAAATTATAGGATATATATGTATATATAGGGTATAGGGTATAGGCATACATAGGCATAGGTAAAGGGTATATTCCATTACAATACTACTGCTGCTACAGGTAAGTGGTCATAAGCTCTGATGAGTCTAATTCTGAACAGTAATTATGAGTCAGTTGATGGATATGATGAGATGATGATGAGGTGATGATGAGATGATGAGCCCTATAAAAGTCGTTCATGGGGTCCAAACATTGATAAGATGTAGATGTAGGTCTTGAGCCTTAATTCTATTCATTGTCGAATGATAATGTTCATAAATGATTCTTCATGGTGATTCTTTATAGTGATTCTTTATAGTTATTCTTCATAGGTGATTTTCCATAGGTGATTTTTCATAGGTGATTCTTCAAGAATGAATCTTCAAGAATGATTCTTCATAGTGATTCTTCATAGTGATTCTTCATAGTGATTCTTCATAGTGATTCTTCATAGTGATTCTTCATGATTGATTCTTTTGGATCATTTGCGTTAGATCAACACACTGTCAGGATTGAAAAGACTACCAAGAACACTTGGGTCTATCTTGTTCTTCTGACACCACTCTAGTAGAAGGGCCTGCGATAGTACCACACTGTCTTTGTCAGGCATACAGAGAAGCACACCCATATACTCCAAGGCCATTAGTATATCGTCCTTTCGGAACCCCGTGGCTAGTGCCAAGTCAAGAAGACTAAATGACTCCTTTTGGCCCCGGATAAAGTCGTTATAGATGGTGAATGCAAGTCGCCGTGACCAATAGCGAAGGTACACGATTTGACCATACGGAGAGAGAGGGAACTCGGGACCCAGAAGCGTCTGGTTGGGAGTGAGCAGCGCCAACTTGTACGAAAACTCAATGAGAAGGTTCCCCAAGTGTAGTCGTTGGTACGGAGGAAAAATGCAGATGCAGGCGAGATTATTGTCTGATTCCCACGAGTTGACCTCCTTGGAAAAGAAACCCATGGGCTTGAAGTACTCGCTATAGTCTTTGGTGGCAGAGCTGGGCGACTGGTCGTAGCCATACACAATGTAGTAGTCAAAGGCTTGCACACTATAGAACACCGACTTATCGTTGAGAAAGAGCTTACCAAAAAGCAGGAGGTTCTGGCAATAGAGAGGGTGCCGAAACCCGCGGACTTTCTTAATGATATAAGGCGTCTTCATGTCTCCATACACAAGCTTCCCCACCAGCGGGAACGGCATGGCCATGGCGCACATGGACCGATGTACACGCATGGCATCAGCATCGGTGGAGTATTTGAAGCAAAACTCACACACCAAGAGCAGGTTGATCCAGAAGCCGCTATGTACATGCAGAACCGTCTTCCGACGCGAAGTGGCCACGCTGGGGTCGATCCCCAAGCGCGAGTCCCCGAGGTTCTGGAAGTATGCGCTATTGCCATACCAAGTAGCAAACTGCTGGTCACCAAAAACCACGGTATCGATGTTCCGGCTCTGGAGCACTCCGTACTCGGCACCGTTGCCTGCACTACTCTGTGACACCATGCCCCATAAACTCTAGATAAGTGGACAAGATTTGCAGAGATTAGCGTAGTGGAGACTGGGGGCACTAGAGACGATGGTCTATGAAGACTACGGTCGTTGGAGATGATGGTCAGTGGAGAGTAGGTGTTGAACGCACCGCGAAAATCTGCCATTCATCCACTCTATGGTCTCAGGACAATACACCAGATGCTTAGGACTTTATTGCGGTTGTATACAGGAGTGTTTATGTCGATTATATTGAATTTAGTAATTATCCAGTTTGTTAACGTTTTTTTTTTTCTTCTTAATATTTGGGGGTGGTCACATTATAGTGCATTATATTCTGATGAAGTCTGAAGTCAGTGCAGACTAAGACGCGTGCCGCGAATCACTACTCACTCACTCACCACTCACTCACTCACAAGTCATTACTCACAAGTCACTACAAGTCACTACTACCCAATAACTCCAAAACACTACTAGTCACCACTGGACACATTCTATATCAGTCTTGATAATATATTCGGCACCCTCGATACACATTCTAATTGGATACTAACTGAATTGGATACCGACTAAACTGGATACTCACTTCATACGCATTGATACTGACCATTGGATACAGACTTTCGTACAGAGTACAACTACACCAATCGACTCCAACATATAAAATGCCACCAAAAGGATGGAGAAAGAATGGGGAAAACGCACAAGCCCAGAGGGACGCCGAGCTCGTCTCCATTGATGATATACTCTTCCCCCGGTCCACGATCCAGAAACTAGCGAAGAACATCTTGACGTCCGAATCGGGCGACAACATGTCGCTCACCAAAGACTCGCTTATTGCCGTGCAAAGAGCAGCCACAGTGTTTGTCTCCCACTTGGCTTTCCATGCCAGACAAGTTGCACGTGAGGCCGAGCGCAAGAACCTCAATTCTCAGGACGTATTGCTGGCGTTGGAACGGGCCAACTTGGCAGGATTTACGTCCGAAGTCAAGCGTTCCTTGAGTACATATGAGGCTCATGTGGAGGACAAAAAGAAGCAAAAGGCAGAGGCCAAAGAGGCTCCAGATGCAGAGCCTTCGGCCAAGAAGTTGAAGGTAAACGGGTCCAATGCGGTAGAGAACACCAATTCGGGCGAGGAAGAGCCTGAAGATGAAATCGACGATGCTGAAGACGATGGAAACGAAACTGATGTTGCTGCAGAGGAGGCCTTGCCTGAGGATGAGAACACTGAGCAGAAACCCAGTAACCCAATTGCGCTTTTGAACGAAGAGGAGGATGAGTTGGAGGGATATACTGCAGAGCCACATGACGAGAATGCCTCTGATGAGGAGGAAGACGTCAAGCAATTGGCATGAGACAGCTATAATTCATGACACAAGTAAATATAAAAGTGGCAAACTTAAGTAGTGGTATGCGTATGGTTATATGGATTATGAGACACAAGTCACTTTAAGCATGCACTCCAGAATGGGTAGCCACACTGAAACCCCACAAAGAAATAAATCAAGAACAACACAAACGCAAAACCGAAAAACACCATCTTTATATTGCCCAACCATAGTTTACGTTTGATGGAAGCCGCATTACGCAGGAACACCAGCGAGGATGTCTGGAGTCTTTCCGTTTGCTCCACCAATAAATTGATTTTATCTCCCCGGCCAAGGATCTTGTTGATATTATCAAGCATCAAGAGCTTAACTTCGCTGACCTCTTCGTGGGCCGAAATGAGCTGGTTGGGTGTGATCACATCCCGGTAAAGCAGGTGGTCACGAGTGCCATCCGAACCCCGAGAGCCTTCGGTGGCTCCGTAGCTATAAGCACGAGAGTCGGAGTCATAGCTCATTTCCTCGAACTTGATGATCTGGTTCATGTATAACTTGAACTCGCCCAATTTGGCCTTTGCCGCGTGATCATTGGCAGAAGCAGCCAGTTCCAGATCATGGGAAAGGTCGTGGCGGAACTCAAAATACTTGTCCATGATTTTCTTCATCACAGACAATATTAGCGTTTTGTTGACCTTATGGTTTGCTAACACTATGACTGTGACCAAGTCATTTCCACCGTCCACGTTATGGAGGTTCTTTTTCATGAAATACAACATCAAATTGGACTTTGTCACAGACCGGTCCGTGACCACCGAAAGCAGCCCAATCAACGTCTTACTGGCGTTTATGAGCCCTAACTCCAGTGAGATGAGCTCCAGACAGTTGAGATTAGCTATGGACTGCACCAACTTAACATTTTCTGTGGTATAGAGCGTTGTGGAGTTTAGCGTTAGCGTGGTATATATGACTGGGGTTAGTAGAGCATGTAGGACGGATATATGGCTACATACGTTGCTTGTATAGATCATTGGCCGACATTGCAAGGAAGATGTGGAGTAGGTGTTGCGCACATAGTACACTTGCTGGTGACGAGTGCACGGCTGTGCGCACTTTCCAACTACAGTCCCTGATAGATACTATTGAAGCAATGCTACTTCTAAGGTATTAATTGTACTAGGGTTCATAGCTGATAGTATTTAAATTGTCAGTGAGCTGCTAGTACATTAATATTATAACATATTTGATACATGACACTATAGATTCATACATACTAGTTGTATGACCAGCAGACTAATAGTCTTTAGTAGTGGACAACAAATTATCCTTACAATTCAAGTATACGACAATGATGATTTGATATTAGTGTATGATGACCTTTTTTATTGTGGTAAACCAGTTATACCCTCTATGTATATTTCTGAATGTCGTTGGGATCTGTAATGAGAGGACCGTAGGGATATGCTATTCAGTACTGTACACACATCCTAATACTCTGTCAAAACTGTAGGAGTTTTAGCTATGGGAGCCAGAGATCCGAGAGTCTCGTATTCATGAAAGTATTTCGAGCCATATTTCTTGCTTCTTTATGAAGTGATCGATGGTGTACACATCCCACATGGATCGCATACACTGCTTTATTAGACCGTACATTAAACAGGCCACCATACAATGAATTTGACACCATAGAAGATTCAAAAAAGCTAATCTGGTAGTTTGAGCTTACCTTTACTGGTGAGTCAAAAACATTTTGTCGGAATCCTGACAGAAAGAATAGACTTGATTATGCACTGGTAAGACTGAATTGGATCCTGCAAGCACACCATGTTCTCAGATACGTAGAAAACAAATCATCTACATGTTACTGACAATTTTTTGAAACTTTAATGCTATACTACTGAAAGAGTTTTTAAAATTATCCTTGTAAGTAGCAGTAGTAACATTATTAGGTTGATCAGTGATCAGTATAGTAACCAGTGCGCAATTGATATTCCTCAATAGTAAAATTAACCAGTATGGGCCATGTTCAGTCAGTCAATCCTTTACTATAGGCTTACTTCCATCGAATGATTTGTAGGGCTCAAAGTAAATGAGTACCATTATTTGGGTAATTTTAGGGATATCTTATACAGTACTTGGGTGCAAAATACAAGTCTAATGTACACTATACTAGACTATTAAAGAATTTATATCATTTTACTGTACTACAGCACAGTCTATAAATCGAGAAGAATAGCAAGTTAAACCCAGGAAAATCGCCTAAGTAGTGTATGGAGAATTGGGACTACCAACAATGTACTGAAGAGAGGATTGAACTACACTGCTACCTAGGACGGCGGCATATAGGAATACCAAGTGGTTCATTTCAAAAAATTAGTAAAATCAATAGTAAAAAATTACTAATCAATGTATATACAATAATTATAAATTATAAATAGTCTGTGGAATCTCTACATTAAGGACCCAGTATCATTCGCATACAAATGGCTATACTACTGCTGTACTCACACTACTACCACTACTACACTACTACCACAGCAATATATACCGTGTAGTACTAAAATACCACTTAAGACTGGACCCAAGATCGCTTCTGAGGTAAGGACTATATTACTCATAACCTTAGGTCCCATATGCCAGTGAGTACTAGTACTACATACACTCTCAGTACTATGTAGTGACCAATATACATAGATGAATATTCTTTTACTAAATAATGATTTATTGTAGCTAGATTCATCTGGAGTAGAAAATCATCAGTGCTCTAAGTAATTAATTTAATCAATGTAAGGCACGTCCTACCTATTACTCTAGTACATAGTAGTATATAGGGACGCATAGTGGGCCATCGCAGTGCGCATCAAGTCATCTCGAAAAAGTCTACGCTCCACTCTTTTCTACACCATGGGTAAATACAGGCCTCGGTTCAATGAGAAGGCCCGGTCCGGCATGCTTGCTAAGCAGGCAGCGTTGAAAAGGGCCCGTAATAAACAATTCAATCGGAGCCAGAATGACGAGGACCCCAAGCCTGTCGAAGACACACCAGTGGAGGACCCCAACTCCGAGATCTTGAAGCCCATGACTCAGGCCGAGAAGGACGAGCGCAAGCGCAAACTCATGGATTCGCTCTACTCAGAAAACGAAAAGGAGGGCAAGTTGTCCCGAGCCAAGAGGAAGCGGTTGGATAAGTATATCGAGCATCAGATCAAGCGCGAGGAGAAGAAGGTGCTCTTGGAGAAATTGGCCCAGACCAAAGTCGATACCAGTATTATGGCGTCTTCTAAACTACTAGGTTCGGGAAAACAAACCCGGCGTGAAGAGATGATCGAGGCTCTTCTGCTTGAACAACAGGGCCGTGCAGACGATAGAACGCGTGATATTCTATATGAGGAACGGGAGGTCAAGGAGTGGGAGGGACTGGAGAGCGAGCCAGATTCGGGAGAAGATCCTGAAAACCAGGATTTTCCTCTGACAGAGTCTAAGTCCAGTTTCATTGACTACAGACCCCAGGAATCTGGAGGGTCTGGGTTCGGGTTTGGGTTCTCCAACATCCCCAAGATTGAAAAGTCGGCGCCTAAGAAAAAGTACACATGGAGGCTAAAGTTGGAGCAGGAGCAGAAGAAACGGGCTAAGGAAGAGGACGAGAATGACTTTCTTCTGAGCGAAGGTGAGGCCTCTCCTGCCACAGATGCAGAGATGAGTCCTTCGGAAGATGAAGAAGAAGAGGAGGAAGATCACAATGAGCAGGACGATCAAAGTCAAGAGGAGTCTGATAATGATGAAGAGGAGAAAGATGAAGATTCTGAGCTGGATTTGGGTGCAGAGTCCAAAATAAAGACAGAAGACAATAAAGTGAAAAGCGACAGTGACAGTGAGGATAGTGAAGAGAGTGGAGAAGATAGTGAAGAAGAGAGTCAAAGTGAAGAAGAGGAAGACGTTCCTAGACTTATTCAGAATACACCCAAACATTCCGATACAGCCAAGTCATTTAAGGAATGGGCCGAAGAACAGGTGCGCAAGCTAGAAGGTCATCAGGACATGACCCTCCCTGAATTAAGCGAAGATATCCAAGCCAAATACGCTCAAGGAACACATCAGAATATTGAGCTCTCCGATGACGAAAATGCAGTCCCCATCAATGAAAATCTTCAGAGAACTGCATCGTATGTTACGGTGACAAGACCCATCGAAGTACAGAACCTGCGTATGCAACTTCCAGTCTTCAGTGAAGAGCATCGCATCATGGAAGCCATCCACCATCATGATACCATAGTCTTGTGCGGAGAAACAGGATCAGGAAAAACCACCCAAGTTCCGCAGTTCTTATACGAGTCTGGCTATGGAGATGTTCATTCTACCACTACTCCAGGCATGATCGGAGTCACACAGCCAAGAAGAGTTGCTGCAGTGTCTATGGCCAATCGTGTAGCCTCAGAATTGGGGGATATTCATGGCAAGAGAGTCGGCTACCAGATCCGGTTCGATACCACGATCAAAAACGAGGGCCAGGAGAACGGCACGGCCATGAAGTTCATGACCGATGGTGTTTTGCTCCGTGAAATGATGAAGGACTTTATGCTCAGTAAGTACTCGGTGCTTATTATCGACGAGGCCCATGAAAGAAACATCAATACAGATATCTTGATAGGTATGCTCAGTCGTGTGGTCAAACTTAGGAGACTGAAAAATAAGCCTTTGAAGTTGATCGTCATGTCGGCCACTTTAAGAGTGTCTGATTTCTCCGAGAACAAACAACTCTTTCCTGTCCCTCCTCCAGTGGTTCAGGTGGAAGCCAGACAGTATCCAGTTTCCGTCCATTTCAACAAGAAAACAAGGCCTGACTACATTGATGAGGCCTTTAAGAAAACTTGCAAGATCCACAAGAGACTTCCCCCGGGAGGCATCTTAGTGTTTCTTACAGGCCAGAACGAAATCAATACGGTGGTGAAGAAATTGCGCAAGGAGTTCCCGTTCAAATCCAACAAGAAAGAGCTTTACGAGACCAATGAGAACACAGAGTACCGGGCTAGTCATAATGTCACCATGGAGGCCGAGGATGTGGATTTGGAGATAGCTCTACGTGAGAGACAAGCAGAGGAGTTGGAGAGTGAGTCTGATAATGATAGTGAAGATGAGGAAGGTTTTGATGAGACACTTGAGGAGCACCAGTCTGAAACGGACCCTCTCTATGTTTTACCTTTATATTCGCTTCTCCCCACCAAGCAACAGATGAAGGTGTTTGAAGACCCTCCTGCAGGAAGCAGACTCTGTATCGTGGCCACTAACGTTGCCGAAACCTCGTTGACCATCCCAGGAATCCGGTACGTGGTGGACTGTGGTCGTTCCAAAGAGAGGAAGTACGATGAAGAGACAGGTGTGCAGTCCTTTGAAGTGGACTGGGTCTCCAAGGCTTCTGCTGGGCAAAGAGCCGGTAGAGCAGGAAGAACAGGGCCTGGCCATTGTTACAGACTCTACTCGTCTGCCATCTACGAGGAATATTTCGAGCAGTTCTCCAGACCCGAGATCCTACGGATGCCCGTAGAGAGTACAGTGCTCACCATGAAGACCATGGGAATCGACCATATCGTCAACTTCCCCTTCCCAACTCCTCCCGACAGGCGGTCTCTTCATCTTGCAGAAAAACTATTGGCTACTTTGGGTGCATTGGACAGAAGCACCAAGCAAATCACCGACTTGGGCCGCACCATGTCGCATTTCCCGTTGAGTCCTCGTTTTGCCAAGATCTTAATTGTGGGAAACCAATTGAACTGTCTCCCTTATGTGATTGCCATAGTGTCTGCCATGTCGGTGGGAGATCCATTTCTAGATGAGCAAGAGTTGGGCTTGGTGGATGCTCCGCGGCCCAAGAAGGTACGCAAGCCTCAAGACAGTGACGACGAATCTGGACCCCAGTCTGAAGAAGAGGAAGAGGTTACTGAGTCTCCTGCAGATGTTGAAATGAAGAGAAAGCTTCGGGCCAAATTCTACAAATCTCGGGCAGTGTTTTCCCGGCTTGACTCCAATTCTGATGCATTCAAGCTTCTCTCGGCCGTGTGTGCATTGGACCATGTTCCTAGCGATAAAAAACCCAAGTTTATCCAAGATAACTTTTTGCGGTTAAAACTCATGGAAGAGATCCAGAAACTTCGCATCCAAATTGCCAACATTGTCAGTTCCAACGTTACGGATGGAGCGGTTATTGAAGAGTTGCGCAGCAAGCAGAAACTTGGGGTTCCTAGCAAACAACAACTTTCAGCCATGAAGCAGATTGTTGCATCTGGATTCGTGGACCAGGTAGCTATACGCAGTGATGTGATTGACTCGGATATCAAGATCACCAGCCGTACAAATGTCATTAGTATAGCCTACTCCACCATCAGCCCGGTGACCAGCTACGGTGACGATATGGACCCTCATGTGTACATCCACCCCACGTCCATTCTCACCAACGCAGGTGCTACTCCTCCACAGTACCTTGTCTACCAGACATTGACTAAAAGCTCCAACCATAAGGAAGGTACTCTAGGCAAGCTCCGTATGAAGCCCATAGTGGACGTGACGGGAAAACAGTTGGCCAACATCGCCAAGAGTTCGCATCTCATCACTTACTCCAAGCCTTTGGGTCACCCATATGGGCCCAAGAACACCACCTCCACCAAGAGAGAATGTTATGTGATTCCGCGGTACGGAGCTGCGCTTGGAGACGGTGGTTTGGGCTGGGATTTGCCTGTGGTGAAGGTCATTCAGGTGAAGAAGAACGGGGTGTGGGTCAACGAAGACCAAGCCCCAGCATAACCAATCTATAAGCCTCTTAGAATTATATATTGGTACGATTGGTGTATATGTATAATATTGATTTATAAGGATCTCATCTACTTTCATATTTGACTACTGTAGTTAATAAGTGCCTCAAGTTTGAGTATTCACTAGGCCGGGTCTCCTCATTCCCAATATACATCACTTCCAGTAGTAATCGCCTGTAAAGTATTTGGAAAAGTGTTTGTACATTAGCTTTCCAATTTTGATACACTCTCTCCTTGGAACTTCTACTACTGCTACTGCTGATTCTACACCTCACAGAACTGGAAACCTCAGGGAAATCACAGAGCTAAAAGAGCTGGTACAGCTTCCTATTACGGATAGATGTAGTAAAGTGTTAATTTAGTATCAGTGTAGTAGTGGAGTAATGCTTGATGGACTCTATACTACTGCAGTGCCAATTGGGATCTCACTATACCATTAGCAATACATTAACAACACAAGTAGGTCTAAACCACTGCATTGTACACTGGTCTTAAATCACTACCTAACTACTAGATATTGTACCACTATATATTATTATAACTGTGGTACTAAACTGTTCTTGTGGGCTATATGATACCATGTTACTAGACGATATTACTTTCTGGCTACTATACTGTACCTCCAAGTAAAGCTGGAATACTGCACTGTATTACTATAATAGACACTGTATTGCTACAATAAATACTGTAGTACCATATACTATTACTATACTAAAGTATTGATCACTGTGCTACTATATACTGTAATAAATACTACATACTATATAGTTAGCAATAGACTACCAATTTTTACTACTATAATGTACTACATACTACACTGCGTGTTAGATTCTTGTAAGCACGTAAATCACTTAACTATATTTGTTGATGATTCTTCAGGGAGAAGAATCGGCCATGCTTAAATCTAAAGCAGAAGAGGAATCAAAAGGGGTAACGGTGAACTGATTCGGAAATGAACAGGGCACATGAGCTCAATCCCTATATGGGAAGTGTTCTGACCGTCTTAGATCTAACACTACGATAATAATAGTGGTACTAGGCTATTTTGTTCCGACTTGTGGACTATATACTGTACTATATACTACTAGTTTACTATACACTGAGTCATATACTACTAGTTTACACTACACTGTGTCATTTACTACTAGTTTATCATACACTGAACTATATACTACCAGTTTACTATCTACTAAACTATATGCTGTACCACTGTAAGGTAAATTTTGGTCAGATTGCTGTTCTTTTTTCGGAATCAAATACCTCAAAAACAAGCCACTCCTAAATATACAATATGAATGTATTATGATGTTTACTTTTTTTGTATTTGGATTTTTCTCCTGGTCTCAATTCATAAATTAGACCAAATGAAGTATTGCTACTTGTTATCAGTACCTTTGTTGGTACTTCCGCATATTATTTCTACCTTTTCTTTCGGTAGTACTTTCCACTTTACCTTTACTAATACCTTTACTAATACCTCTTACGAAAACCTCTCACGAATACCTTTCATTGTTGGTTACTAGAAGAAGTAGTGTAATAGCGTAGTACTGGGTAGAGGAACTACCAGTTACGTACAGTAGCAGTATACTTTGTTTAGCGAGAATGTTTTGATAGTATCTTATTTTATAGTTGTTCTGTGAATTTTTATATTGTATCAACATCATCTCTCTATTATGGGAAAATATGTCGGCCAGTTGGTCCATGTGAAGAAGCCGTTCGTACTGGTATATCTTCAGATCCACACCACTTAACACCATATCGATACAAAATGAATGCTCTTCAGACTACTTGGGTATACTTCAGAAGCCTACGTCTGTAAGTCTACAGTATATACACCAGTGATTCTACAATATCAGGGCCAGTCTCAAGAATATCAAGTACCTTTCATCCAGGACAGGACCACGGTGCAACGGCCTCAAAAGTTCCCATAATTCTAATGTTTCCATAATTCTAAGGTTACTTATGGATCACTAAAGATATACTCAGTATAGTCATCACAGAAATGGTAGAACAGAGATTTAACAATAGTATTTAATAATGTGATAGAACTTACGATTATGATTATGATTATAAATACTATGTACTTAAGGGTTATGAAAGAAGTACTTTATGATTATGAATATGACTAAGTACTTCATCCTATAATACTCTAATAGTAGTGGTGTCTCTACTAAGTCCAGTTTTATCAGTCAAATAAATACCTCTTATTCCAGTATTTTATTGATTGATTCAGAAATATATGTAAACTAAATTTCTTGCTTAAAGACCATCTCCACTACCTCTTTTCTCATCTTATAGCCATGCTAACTATATCTGATACCGTAATGCCCCTTCAGGTCATAATCATCCGTCCAAGAACTTAGTACCCTTTTTCCTGTCCCTACACTAACTCAATAAAAGTAATTGGTACTGATTCAAAATTCATCAGGACATATAAGGAGGGGGGGTCTGTAAAACCGATCTCGAAAGGTTAGGCGCCAAAGCACGGCTCATCTTGGAAATACTATTATTTCGAGAGCCCGTGTGCAGTGCGCGCACTGGAACATCAACACACACCACGATAGAAACCAGATCCATACCTTCAGCCACCCCCCACATTCCTCCATCGCCATGGATCTCCGATATCTGCATCGAGATCGAACACGAGACCTGGGTGAGCGCCGTGGCGATTCCTATGTACCGCCTGTTTCCGACCCTCCACAGGCCTCCACCTTGATACCGCACTACGTGATGGATCCAGCGTCCCAACGCTTGCTTATTGTGTCGATCTTCGTGGCTATCCAGTGTATGAAGCTATACGAGATCTTGCTAGTTAAGGCCGATACGTTTGCAGTGGTCAGCTCGAGTTCAGATGGTAATGGCTCAGCATTTTCGTCTACCAATTTCACGTCCATGAACAACTTCACGTTCGTGCTCAAATATGCCTTGGTGGACGGCGTGTTTCTTTGGTTTTTGCCGGTATTGAACATTCCGTTGCTTACCTTTTCCCCCGTGGCCACTTTGCTCTTGACCCTTGTAGTCAATTCCTTCAACTTTCTCCTCACCAGCAACTTCGCCATGCCGCTTCTATCCAGTGTGTTTCTCCCCATCTGGAATGCCGTCTACAAAAATAAGGAGTTGACGCTTGTGGGCGACTCAGCCGTTCCTCGGAACGTCATTGATGTCAACTCCCACTTCAAGGGCAGGTACACCGTGCAGTATTTGCCTGAGCTGTCGGTGATACTAAATCCATTTTCGTTTTCCAGCTTGTGCTTGGAAGCTTCCGACTCGGGCTCCAGTCTTTTCCTGTCCTCGCTTCGTTTGCCGGTACAGTTTAATACCACCAACGATGTGGGCTCCATGATGATCCAGCACACTGCACCAGATGGCTCGGTGCACTTGCTCAATTATACCCGGAACGAGATCAGGAAACTTGCCAAAAGAGACTACTCCCACTACTCGCAGTACCCCGAATACGTTTCCAATGATGAGAAGGTGTTCTACCTTGATGTGGAGATAAAAGACCCGGGAAGCTACCGTATTCACCGCGTAACTGATCTGGAGGGCATGGTGATCCGGCCTTTCAAGTCCGTATTCAATATTGGCCATTGTCCTACGGCTGGCTTTGTTTATCCTAAGTCCAAAGATGTCTATTCAAACTATCGGTGTATTGGGAAGAACGCAGACGCTACGTCTTGGTACGTGCCTCTAATTGCATCCTTTGGGGTTTTGCCTTTGAGCGTGGAGTTTGCAAGCTACAAGAACGGGAGAAAGATGGCCACTTTTAATAAGACTGTGGTCGAAAACGAACCTAGAAGAGGTGTGCAGTCACTCCAGAGCCAGACCATTTCCCGTAACTTCTTGGAGCGGTTGATTCTTCAGGACCCAAGCAAATTCCAAGAGTCTGGACCTGGTACCCTTAGTTTCCGCGTCTTGTCTGTGTGTGACTCATTCGGCAACCGTCGGTTCTATAACCCCGAGTCCAATGATCCAGATGTGAGTTTCCTGATGCTCTTGAGAGATTCCCCAAGTTTGTCTTTGCGTGATCTCAACCCAGCACGCAAACTTCTTTTGGATCTGCTGAAAGCACTCCATCTCGAGACTTCTGGAGAAGTGTCCTTCCCATTATCTGTTTCTTTGAACTTCAGACTGCACGTTAGCGAACATTCTCAGTTGCTTAACTTCACTTTTGCTACTGAAGAACAGCTTGCTTCGGGTATTAAAATTACCCAGCCTGGAACTTACAGTCTTGAAAACGCTGATGACGAGTTTTGTGCCTGCCATGTAAAGGACAAAACTCCTATTACCATTACCAGACCATCTCCTCCAAGCGTTAAGATCAAGGAGACTCCAATTTTGGATAAGTGTGTGGGAACTGTTGGGTTTGAATTCGATCTTTCTTTTAATGGAGAGGGACCTTTTGAGGTCAAATACGAAGTGTTCAAAAACTCCTCTGGGTTATTGAGACCAGTACTCAGTGATCGTGGCTTGAAGCAACACTCTATCTCCTCTCCAAAGAAATCCTTCAGCTTCCAGTACAAGCCTGCACAAGAGGGTAACTACGTGTTGAAGTATAAAGTGATTCATGACCGCAACTACAAAGATGTGCAAATATCTGGCATCAATGTGGAGTTCTCTACTTACATCAACAAGAGGTCCAAGTACTCTCTATTCAAGGAAGGAGAGGCCAAGACGAAATCTATCAGTTTGTGCAGAGGAGGCCAGGTGGATATTCCTTTACATTTCCAAGGTAACTTTCCATTCTCCTTCAAATACGATATCGTTGATACTGCCACCAACAAGGCCATATTTTCTGATAAGGTCAGTGGGTTCTACCAGGACCTGTTTATCATCAAGAGCCCCAAGTTCTCCTCTGGTGGTGAATATAGGGTTGTTTTGAGGGACGTATTGGACAATTTAGGGTGCCAAGCCGAAACTCTGGCATCTGAGAGGATTACCATAAAGGCAAGAAAGGATGCACCACTGGTGCAATTCAAAAAGAGCGAATTCTGGCACATTGTTGAAGGTGACTCCATCAAGCTTCCAATAAAGGTGACTTCTGATGTTGCAACCACGTCGAGAGACGAGATCAAGTATGAGAAAGTGGACCTTTTCAACAAAACAAAAACAGAGTCGTTTTTATTGCGAGGCAAATCGGAAATTACCGTCAAGGAGCAAGGCATCTACAAACTCAAGTCATTCAAGAGTGACGGGTGTGCAGGAACAATCAAGAACCAAGAGCACACGATGACGGTGAAGTTCTACCCAAGACCGAACGTGACTTTGATCACCGAGCCCGAACAAGTCATTGGTGAAACCACATCCGATCTTATCACTCTAAAGCTGTTGTGTCAGGATGAACCTCAACACATCAAGCTCCGGTTTGAAGGACAAAAACCTTTCGTTCTTGGTTACACCATCAAGTATCCCAGCGGAAAAGTCAAGAGTTCTCACTTGCAAGTGGATTCCAGCGAAATTACATTGCCCATGACCACACGTCACGGTGGCCGGTATGAACACCAGATCACCGAGGTGTTCGACTCACTCTATACCATTGACAAACTCTCAAAATTACCACATAAGGTAACCATTCCTCGCGTGGTATATGATGTGAATGTGGCCCCTTCATTGGCAGTTCAAAAGCAGTACCTCCAGGTATGTGAGATGATGATCAGCAATGACTTCTCGTTCGAGGTGCCCATTGAATTCGTGGGCCTCCCGCCTTTCCAGGTTTCGGGGGTAATCACATCTGGCAACAAGGCGGTACCCTTCACAGTGGAGGAAATCAGTGGAAACTCCATCAAGCTCGGAGAACTTAAAACAAAGCAATCGCTCAAACTGGTGTTCAGCGTGGGAGAACACAAGATCAAGTTCAACACCATTTCCGATTTTAACGGATGTCAACGACAAAACTTGGTGGATAATAACCTTGTGATGGTCTCCGTGACCAAGTTGCCATCTATCCAGAAACACCATGCCAAAGACTACTTTTGTGTGGGAGACCATATTTCGTATAACATGAGTGGAATTTCGCCTTTCGTGGTGTTCTACAAGTTCAACGAGAAAGATCGCAAGGCCGAGCTGGGCCCTGTGTTCCTGAGACTAGCATCCAAACCCGGAGAGCTAGAAATTGTTGCATTGCAAGACTCGTCGGCCAACTCGTGTGTGGTGGACTATACAAAGGATGAGGCTGCTTACAACAAGTTGAAGTTACAAGTGCACGATCTTCCATCAGTGGAAATCAGTCAAGGTGATAGTATCATCAAGAATATCCACGAAGGTGACCAGACCGAAATCACCTTTAAGTTCATTGGAACCCCTCCTTTCCTGGTGACCTATGTGAGAACGCTAGGAGCAGAGAAAGGCCAGCGTAAAAGAAGACAGTCCTCGAAACTGAAGGGACCAAGAAGAGTGGTGGAAACGAAGTCCGTGAGTGATATCTGGGACTATGAGCACTCGGAGATTGTCAGTTTGGAAGGAACATACGAGGCGATCCAAGTCAGCGATGCTTTCTGCAAGGCCTCCAGAGACGTCAAGGACCTCTTGTAGTGCATGAGCACTTGCATACTAAAACCCATAGCAATAGGTCCATAGAAATAGCAATTTAAGGTAAGGGCCATAGGAACAGCAACAGTATCAGTTAGTGTGATAATAGCTCGAGTGGTAGCTGAAATAAGCTAGCTAAAATTTTCCTTATATACTTGAACATATAACTAAAGCAGGAGAAGTATTTTTATTGGAACTTGATAATGTTTTACAACTGTTGTCTATATCAATTAGTCCATATTTGATATACAAAAGTACTTCGTCATATGAAGGTTATGAGCCCGGCCATTCTACGGTATTTTGCAATCAGTATATAAAGACCCAAAGAAAATATTGAAATTATATTAAAAGTCATATGAATATGAATTTCTACTTACTATGAAATCATCAATAACCATGTCATATTGTATTATATTATAGTGTAGTGTGATGTAGTGTGATGTAGTGTAGTGTAGTAGCAGTGCTGAATACTATACTGATGAGTATCACTGACTACAACCCTATATCAAGACATAGTTCACGATCAATATTACTTATAAAATCTCGTGTCTATTAAAATGTACCATCCACTCAGCCAGACGTCTGGCCTTATTCATTCAAAGCTTAAAAGCTGTATCATTGTTATTCTGATATACCATTGATGCCCTCCACTCATGATCTCTAATACATTGATTATGTATATATATATTAAGAATAGTAGCGGAAATTAAAATATTCAAAGTGGATGAACTTAGGATAACAACACCTTATGGATGACTAGTATGGATACCACCTGATGGATTCCCATAGTGTCATAGAACTTGGATGATGTTTCTACGGTTGTCGCTTCTTGACGGACACTATATGAACACGTTCTGATACCACATGGTACCACGTGCAATATTTAAACGGAGTATTTGTTTTGAAGTATAGCAGCTAGGCCTTTGGGCAATTGGCATTGGAGATCCGCCATGGGTAAAAACCATAGATCAAGCCCCTGTCTATAAGTATACAATTCATCACTACCAATCAATTTTCATTATTACTACTACTCAGTGTTACTACTACTCATTATTGTTACTACTCATTATTACTACTACTCATTATTGTTACTACTCATTATTACTACTACTTATTATTACTACTACTTATTATTGCTACTACCCATTATTGTTGTATTTCATACGTTAGTAGTTACTTTAAAATGTCTTAAACTTCTCCCGAAACTAATGTTCCCAAAATAGCTTCATCAATCAGTTTACTAAATTGTCTCACTAAAAAATGTTCATGTGTCAAAATTACCTCAGACAATAATCGTTCATCACAAATTATGATATTATGGTCCCTGGTCACGTGACCTACTCTCTCTTGGTCAACTCATCGATAATCTTAAGACCTTCGTTCATGGTCGACGTTGCAGGGTTCTTATTCACAGGCAGAGTTTCAGCAAACTGGTCGGCGTAGATATTATGGATGGCTGTGGCCAACTTGGTGTCGTTATAGGTGAGGGTATTGTCAGCATCATGGGTGGTGATTGAGAAGTGCACCTTATTGTAGGTGGTGGTGATGGTAGGATGGTGTCTGAGCTTATAGGAGCTAGCAGCTACCAGATTGAGGAACTCCCAGGTTTTGCGGTGGTTTTTAAGCGTATATGTAGCCTCCAACAGTGACGATGCTCCGGCCGTCGACACAGACCAGTATTGCACTGGGAGAATGTCATTGATGGACTTGACTTCCAGCAGCAAGACCGAGCCGGAAAGAGGGCTCAAGGCCTGAAGCCGAACCGAAGTGAGTTTCATGGCACCTGCCAAACAAGTGCTGTTTACGACTAAGAAGTAGCAGTTGCTGCGCGGTACCAAGCATAGCATGGATCCATCGCTCGCACCCGCGCTCGGTCTAGTCTGTCTGGTGTGTCTACTTAAGCAAACACCATTATTTGACATTGGTCTACTGTACTTCGTGGAAAAATAATGATTTGTATGTATGTCTCGTTTACTCATTAATTATAAGATACTTACAATACTAAGTATATATAAAATCGTCATAGGTGACATGTCATATCTATGCTACAAGAAGTATAATGAATGTTCTTTCTTGCATCGGAAGCTTGTCAGTATGATGATTGGACTATATAAGAAAATCGGGGATAGGGCTTTTTAGTATTACTTGAAGAAGATCTGGTCTACTTAATGTCTCCAAGGTTACTATCACTTGATTTACTGTACTACTATACTACTAGAGTACACTACATTAAACTATATTATGCTACTTAAGTACTATACTTTGCTACCATACTAGTGCTCTATAATACTACTCTATGAAGCAACTCAATAGTAAGCCGGTATACAGTACTGAACTATAGTACTAGACGCTGCTACACCATGGTATTTTACAGTATAATTCAGTCTACTATACTTCACCAATACTGACTAGTAAACTTAAACAATCATGAAGTATATTCTTAGGCTCTTAAATTGTTCAATTAATGCTTTATAGAGGCTTATTAATTTGTGTGTGATAGAACGATACTGGATACTAGAATTTGAGTAGAAGAGATAAGGAATAAATTAGAATTATATTGCAATAGACTAGAAACAGAGCAGTGGGCAGTAGTAGATAGCGGTAAATAATGGTAGACAATAGCAGTATTAATAATACCGGGATAGAATACACTAGTTGAATAAGGAGAAGAGACTGGAAATAGGCTAGATAGTAATTTATAGTGGGAAGATTGGAAGTACTGTAGAGATATAGTAGAGATACTGTAGATATAAATAGCATAGGTCGAGTAGAGTAGGATAGAGTAGAATAAAAAATGCAGCACTGAAACGCATAGCGTAGACTAACAGTTACAGTTGGAGAAACCTAACCAGTCTAAGTAATTTTCAGACCACCTCACACTACCATACCATATTACCCAGTCTGAGCTGATAAATAACTGATCTAAACCAATAAATAAAACTTTGGTTCGGGTAATTAGTTCAACAATTTATCAACTGGAATCCAGGAAAAGCGAATACATTACTAGATATTTCTACTCATTTCTATGATCATGGTGCATAGCCTGCAATCTGTCTCTTCCAGCATTCCGTCAATGAACTAACCTTAATAAGAGAATGTTATTAATAACTGTTACCAAAAAGTAATTGACCCAAAAAGTAACTTTTCGTCAAGAAGCTTCCAGATGTAACTGATGCCAAGGAGTAGCTGTCACAAGGAGTAACTGTCATAAAAGTCATGGTTCTTTATAGTTGCACGTCACTCGCACTCACTAACTACTGCAAATACGCGGTCGTTAGAAATACGCACGCACTCTAATCAACAGCCATACGCACTTAGCACTGCTTATTCGCCAGTGATCCGTTGTAGATCCACTCCAGTGTTCTCACTTTTCGAAGCTACACCCCCGCTATGGTGTCTGCACTCTACATTTGCCACTGGCCCGACGTGGACGACGAATTCCTGCGATGTGAGCTACTCATCCATCGCAATTACCACAACAGCGTGCCCTCAGCCCACATCATCATCGACACCTACTCCCGGTACTACCACCAACTCCCGGCCCACCAACGAACGCCGGTCTTGTGTTACCAGGGCATCAATTACATTTCTTACTGGGGAAATGGCAACATTCTTTTATTGGCCATTACGCAAGCCAATTGTTCCCCCATGCTGACCGTGCTGCTCTTGCACAAGTTCTATGTGAATATCGTACACTACTTTGAACAGCTGATTCAGAGGCTCCAGCGCGCCAACGCTGACCATGTGAGCCATGACTTCTCGCGGGACTCCATAGTGGATAACTACTCGCTCATCTACGAGTTGTTGGATGAGTGTGTGGACTTTGGCGTAGTGCAAGTGACAGATTTTAGTATTCTCAAGGAATATATTCGGATGGAGATCAACCACGCACTCTTGCACTCGGACGATTCCTCGGAATCTGATCTGCACTCGGACCCTGAGTGGGTGGTTTCAAATCCGGCATGTTACCATCATCAAAAGCGTAAACTGAAACTTCTGAAACAGAAGCTTCTAAAACAAAATAAACTGCAGCCCAAGATCGACATCAAGTCCACCCATAATAGAGCCGTGCGCTCTGATATCGTTAATGACCAGGTGGCTGACTCTATCAATAGCTCGGTGATCCGGACGCAGGTCCTGGCCATCAGTTGGCGGCCCAAGGGCATATTCTACCCGAAAAACGAGATTTACGTGGACGTGATCGAGACGTGTGATTTCTTGTATGACCTCGAGTCGAAGGAAATCAAAACCAACCAAATCCTCGGCAACTGTATGGTGCGGTCGTACCTCTCGGGAATGCCGGTGTGTAAACTTGGGCTCAACGAGAAATACATTTCGAGGATTGAGTATGATGAAGAGGAGCTTAATCCACCCACGCAAACTGCCAATGCTGAAGATCTACCGGATAACCAGCTCCAGAACGAGTCTGCAGAGGAACTAGAAGAAAGCGACTCGGTAGATCAGAAGGGTGTGCAAATTCAAGCTCTGGAAACTGGAAAAGTACAAGTTAAGAAGATGAGGGTGCCCATTACTAACGTCCAGTTTCACCTGTGCATCGAGTTAGCCCGCATCTATAAAGAAAATTTGATCTTCTTCACCCCTCCGGACGAGGAGTTCCAGCTCTTTTCATACCGAGTTGAGCAGCAAAAAAGAAGAACAAAGACGCCATTGCTTTTAGTGGACCCATTGTACCGCATCCTCAAGCTGGAGAATAAACTCCAGGTGTTGTGCTCTCTTCAGACTAACTACAAGAAGAAGTTGCACTCGCAAAAGACCATTGTCAAGATCCCCATCGACGTGGACCTTTTTGAAATCTCCAATTCCAACGAAAGCAGTTTTCGCTTCAAAAGCGAAATGGGCGAAGTCCGTTTCAAGGTAGATACCTCCGAAATTGTTTGGGCCATAGGCGACTTACCAGGGTCCAAGAAGGTGGTGCGCATGATGGCCGAGGTCAGTTTAGAGTCATGCAACAAGCTCACAGCAGAAAGAATTCACCAGAGTCTCAGTCATACAGAGAGTCAAAAAAGCCAGACAACGACTCAAGGAGACCCGACTGAAAAACATGAGGAGAATTCTGAAACAGGGGAATCTGAGGGTGAAAAAGACTTGGCCTCTGCTCAGCTCGATAGTTATTATGGTGTGGCCGGAGCCCAAGTGTCACTGTTTTCGCAGCTCCGAAAAAGTGCGGCCAGACACAACCATTACGTCTCCATCAGCTTCCAAATCCCCATGCTCACGTATTCCGGGCTCAAAGTGACTTACCTCCGGGTGGATGAGGACACCATGCAGTACACGTGTTTCCCGTGGGTACGGTACGTAACCCAAGCGCAAAACGGCCAAACAGCTGGGCCCCGTCTGCCGCTCGGCACATATAGGTTCAAGCTTGGGCCGTCCAACTTCACTGTGCTCTAGTGCAGCGCGCGCCGATCTTGCCTAAATGATGCGCCAAGAGGATATCATTTCCTAATCCGGGCTCTGCGCTATCTTATCTATAAACAGTTTGAAATCGCGAGTGCGATAAAGACGGTGCATACCCCAGACACTTGACATGTACTCCAGCCAATACCTTATCTTGCAATAATTAACGTCGGGGATACCCCTCTGTCACTGTCAAACTGTCGAACTGTCGAATTGTCGAACTGTCGAATTGTTAAACTGTCGAACTGTCGAATTCCTGTCTCTGTCAAATTTGTCTAATAATCCCAACATTTCGGAATCCAGATTATCCTATCAGCATTGTCTCCCCACTACTTATCGGGTGTTTGCAAGTGATATGGGTGAAAATGCTCTAGCAGCCGAAAATCATCCGAAGCCGAAACCAAAAACAAAGTCTAGAACAGGCTGTGTCACGTGCAAGACAAAACGTCTTAAGTGTGACGAACACAAACCGTACTGCTTAAATTGCCAGAAGAAAAATATTCAATGTGGAGGCTACGCCACGAGGTTCAAATGGCGCTCTTTTAATGACGGAAAGGAAACAGCCGGTGCTGGTACTGGTTCGAATGATCCTGGTGATTCCACGACCTTTTCCTCTTCCAAGTCTGTCCGCCGTTCTTCCCTGCGAGATCCTCTCAAGCATGAAAATGTGATGGATGGAAGTGTGCAGCCTGAGACCGGGCCTATGCTGCTCAAAGACCATATTGAGTTGGCATCTTTATCCGTAGTAGGCAAGTCCACCAAAGATATGGAGCGAGAAAATGAACTAATGTCCAAGGGCATTAATCCAGATACGCATGGGAATGGCGATTCCCACAAGAAGCTCCGTCGCAGCTATAGTTCTGCGGAAATCAGCCAAGAAATGCCTATAGTCAACAAGAAAAGGGCCAACTCCTCGTCGCACGTGGTGGCGGCTCCTAGCATTCAAAGCTTTCGCAATGACTTCAATGGCTTGCACGGGTTGCACTCATTGGCAGAGTCAGCCGTGAACGAGTTGCGCTCCAGGTCCCCGGGCTCCAAACCAATGTTATTTCCTATACCGCAATCACCCGGGGCATCTCCAGAACATGCAAATGGAACTAACCATTTTGATACAAAAGCGGGTCCTTACAAAAATGCCTTTTCTCCCCCAAAAGAGCTGCTCGATGCTCTGACCAAAGAATGGGGACT
Organism: Metschnikowia sp. 00-154.1; assembly: GCA_002370645.1. Classification (NCBI taxonomy): domain Eukaryota; kingdom Fungi; phylum Ascomycota; class Pichiomycetes; order Serinales; family Metschnikowiaceae; genus Metschnikowia; species Metschnikowia sp. 00-154.1. The sequence continues at coordinate 3,227 of NKZI01001888.1, read as the reverse complement.
TCCTCGCATGGTCGGGTCACCTGGACAGGATAAAGACTCTTTGGCTGATATGCACTTAACCCCGTCTCTCTCGGCACTCATAACCCATGCGTTCGCCAAGGACGATAAAGGTGATTCCGATGCAGTCATGGCCTTCAATTATCCCGAAGCGGCTTTGAGTCCTTTAGACATCAACTTCAATGCGCATGCACACGATGTGAACGGACAAATGATGAAACAACACACGCTTCTGCTGGCTGAAGGAGAAGATATGAGTCCAGATTCACGGGCTTTCTTGGATGAAGTCAACAGTAAGTTGATGAAGTGCGAGAACTTCTCTCCATCTATCATCAATGGCAATTCCAGTGTGGGGTTGATGAATACCTCGGAGCAGGAACAAATCCTCTTTCTTTTTTCCAAGTACACGTGTGGAATCATGTCCATCAAGTCGGGGTTATCGGAAAACCCATGGCGCAACATATACCTCCCGTTGGCCAGGAAGTACTCCTTTTTCTTCAACTCCATTGCATCCATGACCCTATTCCATCTTGCAGGAAATAGCCATCTTCAAGAGCAGAGCAAGGCCTTGCGAGCCAATGGGTTCTTTTACATGAAGAAGTGTATTGTGGAGTTGGCAGCAGGCTTATCCAAAATGGAAAACAGTGCTTGTTCAGATAACCAGCTTCCTGCAGACATTGCATTGGCCACGTGCTTGAATTTGGCTGTCAGTGAAACCTGGGATACTCACACGTTGAGTGGAATTGCCCATTTGAAAGGAGCAAAGAGTATGATTCAAAAGATCCTCGATATCATCAAGCAATTCTCTATGGCTGGCCGGTCTGGGGTCAAGAGTGAGGTATCTGAGGAACAACTCAAAAAGAAACTTGTTCTTGTACGAAACGATGAATGGCAAAAAATGAAGGATTGCCAAGTGGACGAGGACGGAAGAGACGTTGTTCTTTACATTCCCAAAAAAATCCTGCTCCTCTTCAACGAGTGGATCTACTTTGAGGTGCTCTCTCAAATGACCAGTTACAGTGGACAAGACGATAAGGGAATAGATTTGGTGGCCACAATCACCAAGATCACCAACGCTCACCAAAAACCGAAGGATGGCAAACGTTTCAGCAAAGGTTCTGCGGAGGAATCGCCGGCAGAGTCGGTGAATCTGTTGATCAGCAATTCCCATAGCAACGACGGCCAGTTCACGTTCTTCGAGAACTTAGATTCCATTCTCCAGAACAACGACTACATCGATCCGCTTCTTGGATGTGCTCAATCGCTTTTCCTGGTCATGGGGAAAGTGTCCAACCTCATTTCCAAGGTGCGAAAAGCCCAGGAAACAGGTAAACAGAGCCGTAACAGCTTGAAGAACATCTCGTTGGCATCAGAGCTCAAAAAGCAATTGGTGGACTGGAAACCAAACGTCGTGGGCAACTTGGAGCAAATGATGGAGGAGCACTCGGGCGACTCGTCCTGGGACATCTATTCATGTGTATCAACAGCCGAGGCGTACCGCTATGCCACTCTTCTATACTTGCACGAGGCAGTACCAGAAGTGCCGCTGATGACGTCGTACCAATTGGCGGAGAAAGTGTTTGTTTCATTGGCATCGATTCCCAGCAACTCCAACCTCTACATCATCCATATCTTCCCCCTTCTCATCAGCTCGTGTGAAGCCGAGTCCAGGGAGGAACGAGAGTGGTGTGAGGCCAGATGGGGCTTACTTGTGCAAAGACTCTGGATCGGAAACATCGACCGAGCATTTGAAGTGGTCAAGGAGGTCTGGCGCAGGAAAGACGAGCACAAGAGAGAACAACGCCGGGAAAAGGAGGCCGAGGAGGGTGCCAATAAAGAGCGGGAGGATGTGTCCAGCATTTCCACGCATCTCGAAGAGGTAATCAAGAACATCCACAAAGGCAGCTCTAGAGATGAAAAGGGCATTACCAGCCGGTTGCACTGGAGCTCAGTGATGAGGGAATGGGGTTGGGAGGTTCTTCTCGCCTAGCACTATAGAGTAGGCCTTTATTTTTCTGAGCTTCTGACTACCCATTTAAATTGGGACAGGATGTTACATGGCTGACCAGTTTCTTGTGAAGTAAATCTTTGAAACAAGATCAAAACGATTAATTTTCCGTGTTTTGCCGAGATCCACCGCTCGGTTGGGCATCCTGTTGCCATGCCAACATCATACCACAGATGCAGTATCGGAAGTATGACTTTGCTGGATACTGTTTATATAAGTATCCCCAATTCTCTTTTAATCACCAAAATCATTACTAATCACTACACTCCAACAACAACCGAACAACTTCAACCGAACAACTTCAACCGAACAACTTCAACCGAACAACGTCAACGAGACAACCTAACCTGAACTTCAATCAGTTATATTAATTACATCATTATAGTGCATTCCTACTACATAGATCAAATCTAAACAATGCACTATCTAGTTTATCGTATTTAGCGTATCGTATATAGTGCTGGTATAATTACCATGGTAGTACTATACTAGGGAATAGATGGTAGATACTAGTATAAGCTGGAGTATAGACTGAGTCTGTCATATATGCAGTTTGTTTCTGATAATGGTAGACTAGTGTGAGACTGGTCAAGAGTTATACCAAGTGACTCGGTACTAGGTGATTCTCAATAATTGGTTACATCAGGCTCTGGTACTTTTTAATTACATTTAAGTTATGGTGACTTCAAATAATAAGCGATTTCAGATCAATAATAAATTGGTCCTTGGTCTTTTTAGATAGTGAGACAAATTCAGTAGTCCATTGCTGATGGTTGGAGGAAGGACTCTGCTATTTGAGTTCTTCGAGTAGTACGTACAAATGTCAAGCTTATGTAAGACATTGAAGTGTTTCTAGAACGTCATTAGATAGTAGTGATAGTAGCATAATGGATCAGACATGCTAATCTTTGAGTAATATACGGGTGGTGTACTAACAGTAGTGGATCTACAGTAAATAGTGAGAAATTCCATTGATGGTAGCTTTATATTAGGGCGATATCGAATTATGGTGATCATATTGGTGAGTGACTTCAGGCACTATTAAGTGTCAAGTTACTTCAGGCAGTACCAAGTGACTAAACATTAAGCCAAGATTTCTAGACTATACCAATTACTAGTATAATTCAGTGGACCATGGGCCATGCACTCCTCATTTAAATATACGAGCCTAGATTGTCTGAGTCTATTTAGTTGCTATTTATATAGCTAATTAATATAGGTA